>WNGS01168777.1:25136-38554 GCA_020271785.1 Procambarus virginalis
TCCCAGAGGGTATAGACTCATTCCTCGCAATGTTTGCTGACGACGCCAAAATTATGAGAAGGATTAGACAGAGGAGACAGCTTGAGACTTCAAGAAGACCTGGACAAGCTGCAGGAATGGTCGAACAATGGCTGTTAGAGTTTAACCCAAGCAAATGTAATGTAATGAAGATAGGGGTAGGAAGCAGGAGACCAGATAAAATGTATCATTTGGGAGATGAAATACTTCAAGAGTCAGAGAGAGAGAAAGACCTGGGGGTTGATATCACGCCAGACCTGTCCCCTGAAGCTCATATCAAGAGGATAACATCAGCAGCATATGCCAGGTTGGCTAACATAAGACGGCCTTTAGAAACTTGTGTAAGGAATCTTTCAGAACATTATATACCACATATGTCAGACCAATCCTGGAGTATGCGGCTCCAGCATGGAGTCCCTATCTAGTCAAAGCAAAAGACTAAACTGGAAAAGGTTCAAATGGTTTGCCACCAGACTAGTACCCGAGCTGAGAGGTAGAGCTACGAGGAGCGACTGCAGGAATAAACCTCACTTCGTTGGAAGACAGAAGAGTTAGGGGGGACATGGATCACCACATTCAAGATTCTCAGGGGAATCGACAGGGTTGATAGAGACAGGCTGTTTAACACAAGGGGCACACGCACTAGGGGACACAGGTGGAAACTGAGTGCCCAAATGAGCCACAGAGATATTAGAAAGAACTTTTTTAGTGTCAGAGTGGTTGGTTGACAAATGGAATGCATTCAGGAAGCGATGTGGTGGAGGCTGACTCCATACACAGTTTCAAGTGTAACTATGATAAAGCCCATTAGGCTCGGGAAACTGTACACCTGTTGATTGACGGTTGAGAGGCGGGACCAAAGAGCCAGAGCTCAACCCCCGCAAGCACAACTAGGTGAGTACAACTAGGGAGTACACACACAGACACACACCACCCACACAACACACACACACACACACACACACCACACACCACACACACACACCCTCACCACCACAGGTAGCCTGGTGGATAGCGTGCAGGATTCGTAATCCAAAACCAAAGCTCAACCCCCCGCAAGCACAATTAGGTGAGTACACACATACTCAGATTAGTTAATGGATGGAATGCATTAGGCAGTGATGTGGTGGAGGCTGACTCCATACACAGTTTCAAATGTAGATATGATAGAGCCAATAGGCTCGGGAATCTGTACACCAGTTGATTGACAGTTGAGAGGCGGGACCAAAGAGCCAGAGCTCAATCCCAGCAAGCACAACTAGGTGAGTACACACACCCACATAGACACACACACACACATACACACACACCCTCACACACACAGGTAGCCTGGTGGATAGCGTGCAGGATTCGTAATTCTGTGGCGCGGGTTCGATTCCCGCACCCGGCAGAAACAAATGGGCAAAGTTTCTTTCACCCTGTATGCCCCTGTTACCTAGCAGTAAATAGGTACCTGGGAGTTAGTCAGCTGTCACGGGCTGCTTCCTGGGGTGTGTGTGTGTGTGTGGTGTGAAAAAAAAGTAGTTAGTGTAGTTTAGTAAACAGTTGATTGATAGTTGAGAGGCGGGCCGAAAGAGCAAAGCTCAACCCCCGTAAAATACAACTAAAATACAACTACGTGAATACACACTACACACATCCCACCCACACACACACACACACCCACCCCCACACCCACACACCCACCCACCCACACACACACACACCCACCCCCACACCCACACACCCACCCACACACCCACCCCCACACCCACACACCCCCCACACACACACACACACAC
Source organism: Procambarus virginalis (assembly GCA_020271785.1). NCBI lineage: Eukaryota > Metazoa > Arthropoda > Malacostraca > Decapoda > Cambaridae > Procambarus > Procambarus virginalis. Next base: position 26,936 of record WNGS01168777.1, read on the forward strand.
ACACCCACCCCCACACCCCACAACCCACCCACACACACACACCCACCCACCCCCACCCCCACCCACCCACACACACTAAGCCATGAAGGAGAGAGCTATCACCATGTTAAACACAGCCATTTACTGCCACACACACACCAATAATCTTCCCCCCACACACTCACCAGCGGCCTGATGCTGTTCCATGCGTCCCTCGTGGGTCCGCGGAGCTTGCTGCAGTTGCATATACATGAAGAGATCTTTGGCTTTAGAGACTTCGTGATTGTGTGAGTTGGCTGCTGGGTTAGTGAGGACCTGCCTCCTGGTGCAGGGTCTCTCAGAGAGAGAGAGAGAGAGGAAGAGAGAGAGGAGATGAGAGAGAGAGAGAGAGAGAGAGAGAGAGAGAGAGAGGAGAGAGAGAGGAGAGGAGAGAGAAAGAGAGAGAAGAGGAGAGAGAGCGAGAGAGAGAGAGAGAGAGAGAGAGAGAGAGAGAGGACAAGTAGGTAGTGATGAATGAAGACTGAATCAGGAGCCATCACTTACACGTATTAAGAAGTAGTCGCCTACATCATAAACAATGCACGTCGTAAGTAACGAGGTCGTAGGTAACGAGGTCGTAGGTAACGAGGTCGTAGGTAACGAGGTCGTACGTAACGATGTCGTAGGTAACAATGTCTCAACGAGAAACCGCAATAATTTATAATTTATGGTGAAGGTGTACAGTCCTGTGCCCGCCCGCGACACGCTAATTCACATGAGATGAGGAAGGATAACAGCTCTTGCAATGCAGTTTCGCCAGGTACATCCCTTGACAGCCCTTATGAACCCTAGTGTTGGTTAAAAAAAAAACACCGCACAGGTATATGTGTTCAAATGTCCCCCAAAATCTCCCATAGTGCTCTTATTCTCTTCCTTATTCTCATATCAGTTATACACACTGATACAAGTCACAGCTTCGTGTCATCTTTTTGCAGAGGACACAAAAATCAGCATGAAAATTACTTCCGTATCCAAATTTTAAAACTACAAGCTGATATTAATCAAGTTTTCGACTGGGCAGCAGAAAAATAACATGATGTTTAACAGTCATAAATTCCACGTTCCTAGACATGGTAAAAATGAGACTTTAAACATAATACAGAGTACAAAACACTTGTACCCTGTATTATGAAGTAAAGTGTGTGGGGGCAAAGACAAAGACACACACACACTACAGCATCATATCTTAAACTGTGATGAAACTGAGCCATTTAGAGATAAATCTAAACTCGCGCAATATGAAATGGCAAAACATCTTTTTACTAAAGATAAAATACCTGAAATCCTCGCACTGTATCTGTGTTTCCCTTCCGTAGATAAACTTAAGAGATTAGGAATGAGGTAGGTATTGTGAAGACTATAATAGCAAACCAGCAGCTCCCCTATGACCTTGGAATATCTCCATCATTAATAGATAATTTCTGGGCTAGTGCACCGCGGCCCAGTCCTCGCCAGGCCTCACCCCCAGGAAGCAGCCCGTGACAGCTGAAACAACACCAGGTACCTATTTTACTGATAGTAACAGGGAGATAGGGTGAAAGAAACTCTGCCATTGTTTCTCGCCGGCGCCTGGGATCGAACCCGAGCCACAAGGATCACAGTCCAGCGTGCTTTCACTCGGCCGACCGGCTACACTGACCAAGACCTCCTTTTTGTTACAAACCCACCAGGAAGCAGCCCGGTAGCAGCTGTTAAACTCCCAGGTACCTATTTACTGCTAGGTAACAGGGGACATTCAGGGTGAAAGAAACATTTTGCCTCTTAGTTTCCACCTCCACCGGGGAATCGAACTCGGAACTCAGGACTACGAATCGAAGCGCTGTCCACCCAGCTGTCAGGCGCCCATAGCTCAATTATATATTAGCGAAAATACCTATTATAAATGTATACTGAGTAACATAATAAATATATATAGTACTGAAGTACGAACAATCTCTCTTCCTAGTATATATATGGAGCAGGATAGATGTAATTCTTAATGTAATAATGCTGGTTGAGGTTGATAAAGCACCGTTCAGCCTCTGATCCTTTTTTTGCGTACGCTCACAGGATGAGTTGGGGTACCTTGAAATCCTGGGATCCCATCGCAAGGTTCGTACTGTTCAAATCACTTGTGTGTCCCGTGTCGAGTACTGCCTCAGTACTCACTTCCCCCTTCAGATGCAGAGAGATTGCTGAAATAGAGGGAATACAGAGAACATATACGGCACACACAGACGAGATAAAGCACTAATTATTGGGATGTCTCAAAGCTCTCCAAATTACTCACTAGAAAGGAGACGAGAGAGATACCAAATAATATACACATGGAAAATACTGGAGGGCCAGGTCCAAATTCACAGTAAATAACAACTACTGGAGTGAAGATATGGAAGAAATGCAGAATAGAACCAGCGAAGAGCAGAGGTGCCATAGGCACAATCAGAGAACACTGTATAAACATCAGAGTCCACAGCGTTTTCACACTCCTCCCAGCAAGCATAAGAAATATTGCTGGAACAACGCGTGGACATCTTCAAGAGACAACTAGATAGTTTTCTTAAGAAAACACCCCCCCTCACGTCACTGGGGGGGTGCGGTAGGAAGGGGGGGGGGGGGGGGAAAGGTGCATGGAGTCGAACCGTAAAACCGAACACAGGAATTTTGGCAATCATTCTCCGCTTCAACATAAATGTTTACCACCCGGGTTCGTATCCCGCCTGGGGAGCGCCGCGCCTGCCAGTAAGTAACCCAAGTTGTATAGCGCTGCTGACCAAGATCTTATATATATATATATATATATATATTATATATATATATATATATATATATATATATTTACGTATTTTGACGTGGATGCAGTTTATAGCTAATGTCGTAGTATGTTGTAGCATAGTATGTTGTATAGTATGTTGCCTCGCTCTATGGCCAGGGAGGACGGTATAACCAATATATATCAGGCCGTAGGTGGTATAAGACTACGGCTCACCATAGCCCGTGCTACTTGGAACTTCTTGTTCCAGGTTAGCGAATCTTTTTTCAACAACAACAGGTGGTATAACCAAAATATACCAGACCGTAAGTGGTATAACCGGGCCGCGGGGGCCGTTGATCCCCTGAAAGGATAGTGTCGGGGTCTGGGAAGCCCGTTAGGCCTATCGATTGGTCATCTACACAACATGCTAACCACAACAGTTGCCTAACTCCCAGGTATCTATTTTGCTGCTGGGTGGACAGAAGCATCAGGTGTTGCCTAACGAGTGGCCATCCTCCACGCAGCCCCTTCTCCTGAACGTTCTCTACGTCGCTAAATTGTGTAGTAATTGTCCTGACCTGACATAGTAATTCTCTATGTCACTCTGTCTCTCTGCTTCTGTATCTCATTGTCTATGTCGCACTGTATATCTATTTCTGTATCTCATTGTCTATTTCGCACTGTATATCTATTTCTGTATCTCACTCATTGTCTATTTCGCACTGTATATCTATTTCTGTATCTCATTGTCTATGTCGCACTGTGTCTCCCCTGTCTCTGTATTTCATTGTCTATGTCACATTGTGTGTGTTTCTGTATCTCATTATCTTTGCCACTATATCAGCTGCTGTATCTCTCTCTCTGTGTCTTTGTAATTTTTACAAGAAACACAGGAGAGTACGATGGGACACCCCTTCACGTCAGGTCTGGCTGTCCACCTGATGGTTCTGTGTACCCACCAGATCTACCCAGGTGCTCAGCAGTCCTGGGCTGGTCATCTGTGACCAGTCCGGCCTCCTAAGGTTGTCCCCAACGTCAAGAAACTGTCGTATTAGTGTGCTCTTTATCCTAACCTAACCAGAGGACCCAAACAGAAAACGGGACAGTTTTCGGGACAGACAGAAACGGGATAGTATTATTATAATACTATCTACTTGGTATTATTATCTATTATCTATTAGGTAATATTATATTTTACCACGCTAAAAGCCACACACTCTTATTGATCATCCCAAAATTATCATCTGAATCTTAGATAGCACTTGAAAGGGATCAGGATTTGAGATGAGATGGGGAGGGAAGGAATGGTGTCCAACCACTTGGACGGTCGGGGATTGAACGCCGACCCGCATGAAGCGAGACCGTCGCTCTACCGTCCAGCCCATAGACCTGACCCAATGTAAACTGGGTCAACAAAATGATTACCCACACCCGCCGTCACTATGTGATGGTGTGCGAAAAGATACCTGAATTTAGAGACAATTCTATAACCAATGTTCAAGAACTATATATATATATATATATATATAAATATATATAATATATATATATATATATATATATATATATATATATATATGTCGTACCTAGTAGCCAGAACTCACTTTTGGCCTACTATGCAATGCCCGTTTTTGCCTAATAAGCCAAGTTTTCTGAATTAATATATTTTCTCAATTTTTTTCTTATGAAATGATTAAGCTACCCATTTCATTATGTATAGGTCAATTTTTTTCATTGGAGTTAAAATTAACGTAGATATATGACCGAACCTAACCAACCCTACCTAACCTAACCTAACCTATCTTTATAGGTTAGGTTATGTTAGGTTAGGTTAGGTTAGGTAGGTTAGGTTGTCGAAAAACAATTAATTCATGAAAACTTGGCCTATTAGGCAAATCGGGCCTTGCATAGTAGGCTGACAAGTGCGTCTGGCTACTAGGTACGACATATATATATATATATATATATATATATTATATATATATAATATATATATATATATATATATATATAATATATATATATAAGCTAATTAGCTTTGAGACTGTGCATGTGGTCGTTCTCAAAACCATTGTGTAAGAATATATACTCTAATATACATATACTGTAATGATACAGTAATATATACTGTAATGGGCGCCTGACAGCTGGGTAGACAGCGCTTCGGATTCGTAGTCCCGAGGTTCCGGGTTCGATCCCCGGTGGAGGCGGAGATAAATGGGCAAAATATTTCTTTCATCCTGATGCACCTGTTCACCTAGCAGTAAATAGGTACCTGGGAGTAGACAGCTGCTACGGGCTGCTTCCTGGGGTGTGTAACAAAAAGGAGGCCCTGGTCAAGGACCGGGCCGCGGGTACGCTAAGCCCCGAAATCATCTCAAGATAACCTCAAGAGATACATATAATACTGTAATATACATTAAGCTGTGAAGCTAGCCATATGTATTTTGGGAGTTCAGTCCCTGAGGTCATTATGTGCTTCTGTAACCTTTTAAACAACTACCACTCACAGGATGGGTATGGGGTCCACTACCACCTACAGGATGGGTATGGGGTCCACTACCACCCACAGGATGGGTATGGGGTCCACTACCACTCCAGGATGGGTATGGGGTCCACTACCACCCACAGGATGGGTATGGGGTCCGCTACCACCCACAGGATGGGTATGGGGGTCCACTTCCACCCATAGGATGGGTGTGGGGTCCACTACCACCCACAGGATGGGTATGGGGGTCCACTTCCACCCATAGAATGGGTATGGGGTCCACTACCACCCACAGGATGGGTATGGGGGTCCACTACCACCCACAGGATGGGTATGGGGTCCACTATCACCCACAGGATGGGTATGGGGGTCCCACTTCCACCCACAGGAGGGTATGGGGGTCCATCCACCCACAGGATGGGTAGGGGGTCCACTTCCACCCACAGGATGGGTATGGGGTCCATACCACCCACAGGATGGGTATGGGGTCCACTACCACCCACAGGATGGGTATGGGTCCACTACCACCCACAGAATGGGTATGGCATCCACTACCACCCACAGGATGGGTATGGCATCCACTACCACCCACAGGATGGGTATGGGGGTCCACTACCACCCACAGGATGGGTATGGGGTCCACTACCACCCACAGAATGGGTATGGCATCCACTACCACCCACAGGATGGGTATGGCATCCACTACCACCCACAGGATGGGTATGGGGGTCCACTACCACCCACAGGGTGGGTATGGGGTCCACTACCACCCACAGGATGGATATGGGGTCTACTACCACCCACAGGATGGGTATGGGGTCCACTACCACCCACAGGATGGTATGGGGTCCACTACCACCCACAGGGGGTATAGGGTCCCCTACCACCCACAGGATGGGTATGGGGTCCACTACCACCCACAGGATGGATATGGGGTCACTACCACCCACAGGATGGGCATGGGGGGTCCACTACCACCCACAGGATAGGTATGGGGTCCACTACCACCCACAGGATGGGTATGGGGGGTCCCCTACCACCCACAGGATGGTATGGGGTCCACTTCCACCCACAGGATGGGTATGGGGGTCCACTTCCACCCACAGGATGGGTATGGGGTCCACTACCACCCACAGGATGGGTATGGGGGGTCCCCTACCACCCACAGGATGGGTATGGGGTCCACTTCCACCCACAGGATGGGTATGGCATCCACTACCACCCACAGAATGGGTATGGGGGTCCCTACCACCCACAGGATGGGTAGGGGTCCCATACCACCCACAGAATGGGTATGGGGGTCCCCTACCACCCACAGGATGGGTATGGGGTCCCATACCACCCACAGGATGGGTATGGATGCATAATAAAATGAAACTAAACAAACCGTCCTCTCCACACACCGGAACAAAGAGACATGACACACAAGGAAGTGTCCAGAGATAACTATCAACCTCCAGGTCATCACAGGTCAGTAGTGAGGTCACTGGCGGGGGAGGCCGAGGGGAGAGGAGGTGAAGGAGGAGGTGACATAGGCCGGTGGGGAGGGGGATAGGAGGATAGGTGGGAAGGGAAGAAAGTGGGAGGGAAGGTGGATGGAAAGGGAAGGGGAATATTAACGGCGGAGAGAATGGGAAAGTTTAATGAGAATGAAATGAATTAAGAGATAAAGAAAGGCAGAGAGCAAGTGAGGGAGAGTACAGCAGCAGGGTACAGCAGAAGTAGCAGGTTACAGCAGCAGGGTACAGCAGAAGTAGCAGGCTACAGCAGCAGGGTACAGCAGAAGTAGCAAGTTACAGCAGCAGGGTACAGCAGAAGTAGCAGGGTACAGCAGAAGTAGCAGGGTACAGCAGAATAGCAGGTTACAGCAGAAGTATCAGGGTACAGCAGAAGTAGCAGGGTACAGCAGAAGTAGCAGGGTACAGCAGCAGGGTACAGCAGAAGTAGCAGGGTACAGCAGCAGGGTACAGCAGAAGTAGCAGGTTACAGCAGCAGGGTACAGCAGAAGTAGCAGGTTACAGCAGCAGGGAACAGCAGCAACATCAGGGTACAAGGAAGGGGGGGGGCAGTGACCAGCAAGGGGGCGCCGTTACAGTAATACCTGAAGCATTAACCACCAAGAGATGACAGAGCTATCCGGTCCTCCAACAAATTCCCAGAATTAAGAGCCTCGCCGGCCAGTCAATGGCGACGGTCGCCCTAATGACTCTAGCAGTAAAACCGGTAGGGGACTTTACGCCTGGCGAAGCAACGCCGTCTAATGAAGCCCTGTTGAGTCGAGCGGACGCCACACACAGCACCGCTCGGCTTAACACAACACCGTAAAAAATGGCAATGGTTGACAGGGAGATCTGTGTGGTCGAGGAGGTATGCCACCAGCGCGAAGCCGGTTGGCGTTAAGGCCCCACTGACACACAAGGAAGATAGGCTTGTTCACCCTTCTTACTGTATTCTTGTATATCTTACTGTATTCTTGTCTCGCAAGTTCCTCGTGTCCGTGTATGTGAGATCCCTTCACAATAAACATCAGAGGTCCGCGGTTGTTCAACGTCCTCCCAGCGAGCATAAGAAATATTGCCGGAACAACCGTGAACATCTTCAAGAGGAACTAGATTTATTCCTCCAAGGAGTTCCGGACCAGCCGGGCTGTGGTGGGTATGTGGGCCTGCGGGCCGCTCCAAGCAACAGCCTAGTGGACCAAACTCTCACAAGTCAAGCCTGGCCTCGGGCCGGGCTTGGGGAGTAGAAGAACTCCCAGAACCCCATCAACCAGGTATCAGGTAACCCCACACAGGTCTTTAACTGCAGGCCAGTGTCCCTAACCTGCATACCATGCAAGGTGATGGAGAAGATTGTGCGAAAAACTAGTGGAACATCTGGAGCGAAAGAACTTTTGCAACATAGCATCAGCATGGGTTCAGGGATGGGAAATCTTGCCTCACAGGATTAATGGAATTCTATGACCAGGCAACAAAAATTAGGCCAGAAAGAAAAAGATGGACAGATTGTATATTTTGGATTGCCAGAAAGCCTTTGACACTGTACCCCATAGGAGACTAGTGCACAAACTGGAGATGCAGGCTGGAGTGAAAGGGAAGGTACCCCATTGGATAAGGGAGTACCTAAGCAACAGAAAACAGCGAGTCACTGTGAGGGGTGAGGTCTCAGAGTAACGAGGCGTCACCAGTGGAGTCCCACAGGATTTAGTTCTTCTTGAGGTTATCTTGAGATGATTCGGGGCTTTTTAGTGTCCCCGCGGTCCGGTCCTCGACCAGGCCTCCACTCCCAGCAAGCAACCCGTGACAGCTGACTAACACCCAGGTAACTATTTTACTGCTAGGTAAAAGGGGCATAGGGTGAAAGAAACTCTGCCCAATGTTTCTCGCCGGCGCCTGGGATCGAACCCAGGACCACAGGATCACAAGTCCAGCGTGCTGTCCGCTCGGCCGACCGGCTCCCGACCTATCCTGTTTCAGATATGTAAACGATCTCTCAGAGGCAACAGATTCGATCATTTCAATGTTTGCTGATGATTATGAGAAGGATTAAGACCGAGGAAGATAGCAAGAGGTTACAAGATAACCTAGGCAAACTGAAGGAACAGTTCAACACATGGCAACTAAAGTTCAATCCAAATAAATGTAAGGTAATGAAACTAGGTGGAGGGAACAAAAGGCCAAACACAGCTACTGAATGAGGGATAAAGTCCTTTATGAAACGGACAGAGAGAAAAATCTAGGAGTTGATATCACACCAAACCTGTCTCCTGAAGCCCACATAAAAATAATATCATCAGCGGCGAATGCGAAGCTAGCTAACATCTGGACTGTCTTTTTTAGAAACTTGTTTAAGGAATCAAATAGAACCTTGTATACGATGAATCTCGTGTATTTAGGACCACTCCTGGAGAATGCGACTATAACAAAGAGTTCATACCTTGTCAAGCATAAGACGAAACCGGGTTAGGTTCAGAGGTATGCTACATGACTAATTCCAGAACTAAGAGGTACAAGTTACGAGGAAAAGCTACGTGAATTGCACCTCACATCACTGGAAGACAGAAGAGTTTAAGGGGATATGATAACCACATACAAGATTCTCAATGGAATTGACAGGGGTAGATAATGACAGATTATTTAATACCGGTGGTACTGGCACAAGGGAACACAGGTGGAAACTGAGCACCCAAATGAAAGGAAGGGGAACTATCAGGAGAAAACGCCAAGCCATTATGACTATATAGCACTGGGAAGGGGTCAGGATAAGGATTTGGGATGCGACGGGGGTAAGGAATGGTGCCAAACCACTTGGGCGGTCGGGGGATTGAACGCCGACCTGCATGAAGCGAGACCGTCGCTCTACCGTCCAGCCACAGAATCATTATAAAGAATTTTATCAGTATCAGAGAAGTTAACAGGTGGAATGCATTAGGCAGTGATGTGGTAGAGGCTGACTCCATACACATTTCAAATTTCTAAAGTTTCTAATGTAGATATGATAGAGCCCAGTAGGCTCAGCAACCTGTACACCAGTTGATTAACGTTCTGGCAATCCCAATCATTCTGGGCAAAGAGGAGAACGCGGGGGAGAATCAGTAATAGCGAGAATCCGTCTTGGATACAAATATTCATGGAGATTCGGAATGGAAACAACAGTTGAGCAGCGGAGTTGCCGAATCTGTGGTGAGAGTGACGGACACCGCCTTGACCACTATCTGAGAGAATGTGAACATCTAAGAGTCATTAGAAATATGTGTAGAATAATAAACCCCACAATGAGTTAGGAAAACACTATTTGTCAAATATTGATACTGTTCTTAAAAGATTTCCCCATTTTGCACCCGCAAGATAACGTAAGCTTTTAAGGGTTGACAGATGTTAATCTTCTTGTTTGAGGAGCTGTTCACTTGAGACAGTTAAGCAAGTCCCAGCTGTGTCTGGGTACAAGTGACAGGATGAACAACCCAGCGGGTTTTCTTCCTATTGGGGAGTGTTGTACATGCTGCTATGGCGGTGTGTCCACTCACAAGATGAGTGGCGCTGCCCAATACTGTCACTATGGCGGTGTGTCCACTCACAGGATGAGTGGCGCTGCCCAATACTGTCACTATGGCGGTGTGTCCACTCACAGGATGAGTGGCGCTGCCCAATACTGTCACTATGGCGGTGTGTCCACTCACAAGATGAGTGGCGCTGCCCAATACTGTCACTATGGCGGTGTGTCCACTCACAGGATGAGTGGCGCTGCCCAATACTGTCACTATGGCGGTGTGTCCACTCACAGGATGAGTGGCGCTGCCCAATACTGTCACTATGGCGGTGTGTCCACTCACAGGATGAGTGACGCTGCCCAATACTGTCACTATGGCGGTGTGTCCACTCACAGGATGAGTGACGCTGCCCAATACTGTCACTATGGCGGTGTGTCCACTCACAAGATGAGTGACGCTGCCCAATACTGTCACTATGGCGGTGTGTCCACTCACAGGATGAGTGGCGCTGCCCAATACTGTCACTATGGCGGTGTGTCCACTCACAGGATGAGTGGCGCTGCCCAATACTGTCACTATGGCGGTGTGTCCACTCACAGGATGAGTGGCGCTGCCCAATACTGTCACTATGGCGGTGTGTCCACTCACAGGATGAGTGGCGCTGCCCAATACTGTCACTATGGCGGTGTGTCCACTCACAGGATGAGTGGCGCTGCCCAATACTGTCACTATGGCGGTGTGTCCACTCACAGGATGAGTGACGCTGCCCAATACTGTCACTATGGCGGTGTGTCCACTCACAGGATGAGTGACGCTGCCCAATACTGTCACTGTGGCGGTGTGTCCACTCACAGGATGAGTGGCGCTGCCCAATACTGTCACTATGGCGGTGTGTCCACTCACAGGATGAGTGACGCTGCCCAATACTGTCACTGTCAGCAGTGCCAGAGAGACGCCACCAAGCCACCAGCAGTGCCAGAGAGACATCAAGCCACCAGCAGTGCCAGAGAGACGTCACCAAGCCACCAGCAGTGCCAGAGAGACATCAAGCCACCAGCAGTGCCAAACAGAGACATCACCAAAACACCAGCACTATCACCGCCACTTCTCCATTTAGATAGCACAAATCATGATAACACAAAGGAGCAAATATTGTTATCAGTGGATTCTGCCGTGGAATATCTGCCCTTGACTAGATATTAACAATTAAGTAGTTAAGTTCACACCGAATTACAACGCCGTATCAATAACAATTATTTCCTAATTACCTCAAGCATGATATAGTAAAGATGCTGAATCATGAATATATATAGAACTGACTTAAGTGCTCACTTAGCACCTCATTCATTCATCAAAATGTTTCTTAATCAGATAAGAAGTTACCTTGAG
>WNGS01168778.1:20309-30559 GCA_020271785.1 Procambarus virginalis
ATATATATATATATATATATATATATATATATATATATATATATATATATATATATATATATATATATATACACCTCATACTCACCTTCACCTCATATTCACTTTCGCCTTTATTTCCCATTCAATCTTCTCAATAAAACATTCCTTTCTCACTTGTGCACAAATTCCTGCTTTATATTCTCCTATTTCCCCTCTTCTTTCCTCCTCTCGCTCCCCTTTCCTTCTCCCCTTCCATCTTCCCTTACTGCTTCTCATTCCACTCTACTTCCTCGTCAGCGCTATTTGCTGGTCGCAAGGTAAGGTGTTTAGGAAAGATGTAGGTAGGGAGACAGGGAAGTGAGGCAGGCAGGCAGGCAGGTAATTATGACTGATAGACAGACAGGTATGTAAGGTAGTTAAGCAGACAGACAGGTACAGCAAGACAGGTGTGGAGGACGGTAGGGACGGCGCGTGGCAGTGTTGGAGTAACTTAGGGGTCGCTGGCAGGGTAAAGTGTGAAGTTGATTGGTGTACTTGGTAATGATGACCCCGCTGATGACAGTCAGTGTGTGTGTGTACTCACCTAGTTGTGCTTGCGGGGGTAACCCTCGGTGGTAACTATGGCAACCCCCGGTGGTAACTATGGCATCCCTCGGTGGTAACTATGGCAACCCTCGGTGGTAACTAAGGCAACCTCGGTGGTAACTATGGCAACTCCTCGGTGTAAACTATGGCAACCCCTCGTGGAAACTATGGCAAACCCTCGGTGGTAACTATGGCAACCCCTCGGTGGTAACTATGGCAACCCCTCGGTGGTAACTATGGCAACCCCTCGGTGGTAACTATGGCAACCCCTCGGTGGTAACTATGGCACCCCTCGGTGGTAACTATGGCAACCCTCGGTGGTAACTATGGCAACCCTCGGTGGTAACTATGGCAACCCTCGGTGGTAACTATGGCAAACCCCTCGGTGGTAACTATGGCAACCCTCGGTGGTAACTATGGCAACCCCTCGGTGGTAACTATGGCAACCCTCGGTGGTAACTATGGCACCCCTCGGCGGTAACTATGGCAACCCCTCGGTGGTAACTATGGCAACCCCTCGGTGGTAACTATGGCAACCCTCGGTGGTAACTATGGCAACCCTCGGTGGTAACTATGGCAAACCCTCGGTGGTAACTATGGCAACCCCTCGGTGTGTAACTATGGCAACCCCTCGGTGGTAACTATGGCAACCCCCGGTGGTAACTATGGCAAACCTCGGGTAGTAACTATGGCAACCCCTCGGTGGTAACTATGGCAACCCTCGGTGGTAACTATGGCAACCCTCGGTGGTAACTATGGCAACCCCTCGTGGTAACTATGGCAACCCCTCGGTGGTAACTATGGCAAACCCCTCGGTGGTAACTATGGCAAACCCCTCGGCGGTAACTATGGCAACCCCTCGGTGGGAACTATGGCAACCCTCGGTGGTAAACAGTATGGCAGCCCGCCGGGGTAAACTATGGCAAAGCTTGGTGGGGAAACTTGGCAACAACCTCGGTGGGGAAACATGGCAGTAATTGCAAGCAGTACACAAAAACAAAAAACCAGGCAAGAGAGAGCACTACAGAGGGGGAAACAGTTGGGCAGCCAAGCTTTGTGAGGTGAGGGGAAACAGTTGGGCAGCCAAGCTTTGTGAGGTGAGGGGAAACAGTTGGGCAGCCAAGCTTTGTGAGGTGTGCCCATACAAGGAGCACACAAAAGTGACTACATCACACACCCTTTCCCCTCTCGGAAATGAATATGTGCAACAAGAACAACTACCTTTTGGGCGAAACAAAAGCTGCCCATTAGTGACAAGTAACACAAAAGCCATGACATAACAAAGGAGGGTAGAGTTGCAGGAAATGATGGCAGCAGACACACCACGTGTTATCTCAATAACAAACGAAATTGACACGTGCAATAGGATATCCAATCTTTCCACGAGGATATCAAGTAATAAGGAAAGATTGAGTGAACAGGATTGGAGGTTTGTAGCCCGACTGCAACGTCAACATTGCAGGTTTGAGGACGTACAGATATCAGTGGACACCATCCACCAAGACTCCACACCCAACCCGTCCTCGCAAATTCGTATAGTCAATATTGACTTATTAAATGCGTGCATAGGTGACATACTAACATAATAGTTTCCCTTGAAAAGCTTCATAGAAAACACCGACCTTACCTAACCTTGTTAGTATGTTAAGATAAGCATCTTATAGCTTCGTAATTACAATTACTTAACCTATACCTATATAGGTTAATTTAAGTAACAATTGTAATTACGAAGCTATAAGATGCTTATCTTAACATACTAACAAGGTTAGGTAAGGTCGGTGTTTTCTATGAAGCTTTTTAAGGGTATCTATTATGTTTAGTATGTCACCTATGCACGTATTTAATAAGTCAATATTGACTATACGAATTTGCGAGGACGGGTTGCCACACCAGGAGTAGCGACACTAGGAGACATGACATGTGGTAGCAGGGATTTAATATCCTCCATAACAAGAATAAAAGACCTATTGGGAAGAATATGACACATACAATGAGACTTGCCTAAAGGTAATGTAACTATATAATAAGAAACTCCACGAGGGTGATGAGACATGGAGAACAAAACTAGTAGATACAGCAGACAAAACACTTCATATATTTGTATATTTCAGAACCAACAGAGAGTAAGGAGGCCCACTAGCAACACTAGTGAACCGTAATCCTACCTGAGGTTGTTGACCAGACCACACACTAGAAAGTGAAGGGACGACGACGTTTCGGTCCGTCCTGGACCGTTCTCAAGTCGAGATCCTTTCCGAGATTCGATCCCAGTGAGTTTTAGGTAAGAAATATGAGAAAGGAGAACGGAAGGCATCTTCGACATAAGAGAATAGCAACTACAGGAATCAGAAAGATTTGGTAGTGAATATAAGTCCAACCCAAACACCGGAGGCACACACACAACCAGGGTAACATCATCAGCATATGAGACGCTGGGAAACATTTGAATATCGTTTAGAAAACAAATAAAAACTTTATCAAGATAATCTACACAACTTTAACTAGACTAATTCTGGAATTGCCACACACACACCAATCCGCACTTTGTGAATCATAAAAACCCAAAATTTATATAAATACAGATGTTTGCAACAAATTTGTGCCAAATCTCTATAGGGCAGATGGCAGGTGCATTATCACCTGCCCCATGATTACTGAAGCACATCACTAATCTGGAAAAGGTGCAAAGGCTTGCAACAAAACATACTTCTGGAACTGAAACACAAGCATTACGGAGAGGCTAAAGGCGATAAACATGCCAAAACTAGAACAAAAAGGAAAAGAGGTGATATGATCCCTACTTACAAAATAATAAGAGGAATCTACTAAATTGACAAGGAAGAATTCCTGAGACCAGCAACTTCAACAACAAGAGGTCACAGATTCAAGCTAAGGAAATAAAAGTCCCGACAAAATATTAGAAAGATTTCTTTTGTAAACAGAGTGGTAGACGGTTGGAACAAGTTAGGTGAGGTGGTGGTGGAGGCGAAAACCGGCAGCAGTTTCAAAGTGTTATACGACAAAGAGTACTGGGAAGACGGGACACCACGAGCGTAGCTCTCATCTTGTAACTACACTTATGTAATTACTAGGTCACTGGAACCAATCGTATTGGCGTTTGCCTTTCCACTGGAGACTTTCGGCGCCGTGGAGGAGGAGGGGGGGGGGGTCCTGCTGCATGGGTAACACCTTCTCCCTTGTATCAACCTACCCTGGCTTTGTGCCCTGGAGAGGCCACTCCAGACCGACAACCAGAGCCCAACTCGATGTCTCCTGAGACTGATGGATGCCTACTGCTACCAGGGCACATTCACCAGGCCACACACACACAAGGCCACACATACACCAGGCCACACACACACCAGGCCACACACACACCAGCCCACACACACACCAGGCCACACACACACCAGCCACACACACACCAGGCTACACATACACCAGGCCACACATACACCAGGCCACACATACACCAGGCCACACACACACCAGGCCACACACACACCAGGCCACACACACACCAGGCCACACACACACCAGGCCACACACACACACCAGGCCACACATACACCAGGCCACACATACACCAGGCCACACTACACCAGGCCACACACACACCAGGCCACACACACACCAGCCACACATACACCAGGCCACACACACACCAGGCACACACACACCAGGCCACACATACACCAGGGCACACATACACCAGGCCACACATACACCAGGCCACACATACACCAAGCCACACACACACCAGGCCACACATACACCAGGCCACACATACACCAGGCCACACATACACCAGGCCACACATACACCAGGCCACACACACACAAGGCCACACATACACCAGGCCACACATACACCAGGCCACACACACACCAGGCCACACATACACCAGGCCACACATACACCAGGCCACACATACACCAGGCCATACACACACCAGGCCACACACACACCAGGCCACACATACACCAGGCCACACACACACACACCAGGCCACACACACACACACCAGGCCACACATACACCAGGCCACACATACACCAGGCCACACACACACACCAGGCCACACACACACCAGGTCACACACACACCAGGCCACACACACACCAGGCCACACATACACCAGGCCACACATACACCAGGCCACACATACACCAGGGCACACATACACCAGGCCACACATACACCACGCCACACACCAACCCGTCCTCGCAAATTTGTATAGTCAATATGACTTATTAAATACGTGCATAGGTGACATACTAAACATAATAGTTTACCTTGAAAAGCTTCATAGAAAACACCGACCTTACCTAACCTCGTTAGTATGTTAAGATAAGCATCTTATAGCTTCGTAATTACAATTGTTACTTAACCTATTATAAGTATAGGTTAAGTAATAATTATATATATATATAATATATATATATATATATATATATATATATATATATATATATATATATATATATATATGTATATACAAGCCAAAAATATAAATATTGGTCCACTATACCATAGTATGAGCTGAACTGACAGCTGAAGCCGCTGACGTAACATATACACAAACCGCGAAATCTTTCGACAAATATGGCTACGGTGGGGAACCGGTCGGCCGAGCGGACAGCACACTGGGCTTGTGATCCTGTGGTCCCGGGTTCGATCCCGGGCGCCGGCGAGAAACAATGGGCAGAGTTTCTTTCACCCTATGCCCCTGTTACCTAGCAGTAAAATAGGTACCTGGGTGTTAGTCAGCTGTCACGGGCTGCTTCCTGGGGGTGGAGGCCTGGTCGAGGACCGGGCCGCGGGGACACTAAAGCCCCGCATATGAAGGAAAGTAACATGTAAAAGATCTGAGAATTATGATGTCTGACGACCTGACATTTAGTGAACATAACCGAGCAAATATAGCGGCGGCGGCCAGGAACATGATGGATTATGAGAACGTTCACATCCACAGACCCCACAGCAATGGTAATACTATTATTATCACTGGTGCTGTCCAGTGGAGAGATCTCTGAATTAGAGGGAATACAGAGAACATATACGGCACACACAGACAAGATAAAACATCTGAAGTATTGGGATTATCTCAAAGCTCTCAAAGCTTTCTCTCTGGAAAGGAGACGAGAAATGTATCAAATAATATAGACATGGAAGATACTGGAGGGCCAGGTACCAAACTTGCACAGTAGAATAACAACATACTGGAGCGAAAGATACGGAAGGAAATGCAGAATAGAACCAGTGAGGAGTTGAGGTGCCATAGGCACAATCAGAGAACACTGAACACCAGAGGTCCACAGCTGTTCAACACTCTCCCAACAAGCATTAGAAATATTGCTGAAACAAAGGTGGATGTATTCAAGAAATAATTATATATATTTCTGCAAGAAGTGCCGGACCAACCAGGCTGTAGTGGATATGTGCTAGTAGAACTCTCGAAACCCTCTCCAGGTATGCTCCAGGTAGGCACTGAGACCAACATGCTGTTAATCCTGTTAAAACAATTCAGGAATTAACAAAAATAGACTGTCTATTTTGGAAGGGACCAATTGAGAACTTTCCTAAACTGGCTCCCACAACAACCCTTGTAGGTAGGTAAGGTTGTTAAAGGCCTGTCTAATTGCTGAACTGACAGTAATTTACTGAGATGGTCATGACAACTTTCTCTCATCTTTCAACCGTCTTTCAAGCATCTGAAGGGCGACTTGATCCTTTTATGAGGAATCAAGAATCCTGCCTCACTGCCTTACTCTATTCTACGTCAAATTAAAGAACACTCCAATAAGGCTTATTGATAATTGTACTAAAAAATGTGCTAAATAAAAAAATATATATACAGTAATTAAATACCTTGGTTGACTTTTCACACAACAACGTCTGTTACAGTACGAGGGGGTGTGGCTGGGTGCTGGGTATATGAGTGGGGGTGTGGCTGGCTATATGAGTGGAGGTGTGGCTGGCTATATGAGTGGGGGTGTGGCTGGCTATATGAGTGGGGGTGTGGCTGGCTATATGAGTGGAGGTGTGGCTGGCTATATGAGTGGGGGTGTGGCTGGCTATATGAGTGGGGGTGTGGCTGGCTATATGAGTGGAGGTGTGGCTGGCTATATGAGTGGAGGTGTGGCTGGCTATATGAGTGGAGGTGTGGCTGGCTATATGAGTGGGGGTGTGGCTGGCTATATGAGTGGAGGTGTGGCTGGCTATATGAGTGGAGGTGTGGCTGGCTATATGAGTGGGGGTGTGGCTGGCTATATGAGTGGGGGTGTGGCTGGCTATATGAGTGGGGGTGTGGCTGGCTATATGAGTGGAGGTGTGGCTGGCTATATGAGTGGAGGTGTGGCTGGCTATATGAGTGGAGGTGTGGCTGGCTATATGAGTGGGGGTGTGGCTGGCTATATGAGTGGAGGTGTGGCTGGCTATATGAGTGGGGGTGTGGCTGGCTATAAATAACACCATGCCTCGCCTGAGCCCACAGGCCTAATACACACTCCACTAAAGCAACATATTCCAGTTTTGGGAATATGTGGGATATATTTCCCTAGGGGAATATATCCCAGGGGGATATATTCTCACCGCACCGTCAATATAACACCACCATTAATATCATCCCCTGATGTAGGGGGCCATCACCCCCCCCCCCAGTTATCTATTTTATTTGGGGTGATAGGTAATATATGGGTGGGCAGGGTGGGTGGTTTAGGGTGGGCTGGGGCGTGGATGATCAGAGATATGGGCGTTGGCTTGCGTGATGATTGAGTACTCATCATTTGAAGAGCCGGACGCTAGCTCCTAAGCCCCACCTACCCAGCAAATCGCTAGATATCAGAGATAAATAGATATAACCATATGCTTGAAGAGTTATCTAAAGCAATGGCTCCTAACCCTCATAGATCTCATGATATCTGCTCTGGCGTGGGTTAGAGGAGGGGTGGGGTGAGGGGGTTGGGGGTGGGGTGAGGGGGGGGGGGGGGTGGGGTGGGGGGGGACTGGAGTGGCCGTGAATGTTGGGGGGGTTGAGTGACATAGGCCTGCGTAGTGTTGGTAGGTGTGTCTCGAGTGGTGGGTGGTGACTGGTTGGATGGGCAGTGCCACCGGGTGTAGAGGTGGGTGGGCAGTGACTGTGTGTAGAGGTGGGCGGGCAGTGACTGTGTGTAGAGGTGGGTGGGCAGTGAGTGTGTGTAGAGGTGGGTGGGCAGTGACTGTGTGTAGAGGTGGGCGGGCAGTGACTGTGTGTAGAGGTGGGCGAGCAGTGACTGTGTGTAGAGGTGGGCGGGCAGTGACTGTGTGTAGAGGTGGGTGGGCAGTGACTGTGTAGAGGTGGGTGGGCAGTGACTGTGTAGAGGTGGGTGGCGGGCAGTGACTGTGTGTAGAGGTGGGTGGGCAGTGACTGTGTGTAGAGGTGGGCGAGCAGTGACTGTGTGTAGAGGTGGGCGGGCAGTGACTGTGTAGAGGTGGGCGGGCAGTGACTGTGTGTAGAGGTGGGCGGGCAGTGACTGTGTGTAGAGGTGGGCGGGCAGTGACTGTGTGTAGAGGTGGGCGGGAAGTGACTGTGTGTAGAGGTGGGTGGGCAGTGACTGTGTGTAGAGGTGGGTGGGCAGTGACTGTGTAGAGGTGGGCGGGCAGTGACTGTGTGTAGAGGTGGGCGGGCAGTGACTGTGTGTAGAGGTGGGCGGGCAGTGACTGTGTGTAGAGGTGGGTGGGCAGTGACTGTGTGTAGAGGTGGGCGGGCAGTGAGTGTGTGTAGAGGTGGGTGGGCAGTGACTGTGTGTAGAGGTGGGCGGGCAGTGACTGTGTGTAGAGGTGGGCGGGCAGTGACTGTGTGTAGAGGTGGGTGGGCAGTGACTGTGTGTAGAGGTGGGGGGGGGCAGTGACTGTGTGTAGAGGTGGGCGGGCAGTGACTGTGTGTAGAGGTGGGTGGGCAGTGAGTGTGTGTAGAGGTGGGTGGGCAGTGACTGTGTGTAGAGGTGGGCGGGCAGTGACTGTGTGTAGAGGTGGGCGGGCAGTGACTGTGTGTAGAAGTGGGTGGGCAGCGAGTGTGTGTAGAGGTGGGTGGGCAGTGAGTGTGTGTAGAGGTGGGTGGGCAGTGAGTGTGTGTAGAGGTGGGTGGACAGTGAATGTGTGTAGAGGTGGGTGGGCAGTGAGTGTGTGTAGAGGTGGGTGGGCAGTGAGTGTGTGTAGAGGTGGGTGGGCAGTGAGTGTGTGTAGAGGTGGGCGGGTAGTGACTGTGTGTAGAGGTGGGTGGGCAGTGAGTGTGTGTAGAGGTGGGTGGACAGTGACTGTGTGTAGAGGTGGGTGGGCAGTGAGTGTGTGTAGAGGTGGGTGGGCAGTGAGTGTGTGTAGAGGTGGGTGGGCAGTGAGTGTGTGTAGAGGTGGGCGGGCAGTGAGTGTGTGTAGAGGTGGGTGGGCAGTGACTGTGTGTAGAAGTGGGCGGGCAGTGACTGTGTGTAGAGGTGGGTGGGCAGTGAGTGTGTGTAGAGGTGGGCGGGCAGTGAGTGTGTTGTAGAGGTGGGTGGGCAGTGAGTGTGTGTAGAGGTGGGTGGGCAGTGACTGTGTGTAGAGGTGGGTGGGCAGTGAGAGTGTGTAGAGGTGGGTGGGCAGTGAGTGTGTGTAGAGGTGGGTGGGCAGTGAGTGTGTGTAGAGGTGGGTGGGCAGTGAGTGTGTGTAGAGGTGGGTGGGCAGTGAGTGTGTGTAGAGGTGGGTGGGCAGTGAGTGTGTGTAGAGGTGGGCGGGTAGTGACTAGGGCGGTGTCCTAGTGGGTGTCAGGCGGTTAATGGTGGGTGGAGAGCCGTGTGTGTGGGGAGAGTCATGGTGATTGCTCTTCTCTCCCATGGTGGGAGAGAGGAAAGGAAAGAGTGAGAGAAGCAGTGGCAAATGAGGAAGGGAAGCAAGGAATGAGAAGGCACAGTCAGATGATGCAGACAGTGAGAGGTGAGAGAGAGTGAGGAAGGTGGGAGTGAGAGAGAGAGGTGAGAGAGAGAGTGAGGGCATATGAGAGAGACAGCGGTCTGAAACACCCACCAAACTCTAGGATGCTCTCGAACGCAGGTTCGAATCCTCGTCACGGCCCTTGTGGATTTGTTCATTTGATACATCACGCTATTGTGATTTGTGTAAGAAACCTTTAATTTCAACACCCAGAAATTGACTGGAACTAAATACACTCCGACCCTCTAATTCGGGACCTCTCACACACCAACAATACATTACACAGAGCCTCTCTATACACAAAGATACGAAATATAAATGAAATACGCCTCTCTGAGACTGAAAGAAAAGAGGATACGAAATATAAATGAAATACGCCCCTCTGAGAGTGAAAGAAAACAGGATACGAAATATACATGAAATACGCCCCTCTGAGACTGAAAGAAAAAAGATTTGCACTTGTAAATATAACATAGATAATTCTACTCAAGATTTAACACTACACAAATACTCAAAGTGGACTCAAACGACCCAACACAGGAAATAAACCATGTAGAAATCACCGAACAGAGCAATAAACAATACAAAAAAGGCCATCGAAGAAATAGGACAAAGAAAATCAAAGTACTTGTTTACATGGACAAAGAGCTTATCAAAGCATCCTGGAAGCACAGGCCTTTTACAAGCTACGTACACCGATAACGATAAAGAAATGTGTGTGAAATCTAAATCACTATCTT
>WNGS01168781.1:5612-18353 GCA_020271785.1 Procambarus virginalis
GGGTTGGTGGCAGTGGATAGGGGTGCAAATGGGTGTGGTGGACAGATCGTAAGTGGTGGCATGTGGGTGGGGGTGGCATTTGCGTGTGGTCGGCAGTGGATGTGGTTGTCAGTGGTGTGGGTGGCAGTGATGTAGGTGGCAGTGGTAGGAGTTGTAAGGTTGGAGTGGCAGTGGTAGTGGATGAGTAGTGTTGTAGTGGCCAGTGGGCTGGGTGCCAGTGGTGTGGTGGTGACAGTGGGTGAGGTGGCAGAGGTAGTGGTGTGTAGTGGTGTAGTGGTAGTGGCTGTAGTGGCAGTTGGTGTGGTGACAGTGGTAGTGGTAAGGCAGTGGTGGGTAACCCGGGTGTGCAGTGGGTAGGGGATGCAGTGGTATGGTGGGGTTAGGCGGTGGTGTGGTGGCAGTAGTGTTGTGGCGGTGGATATGGACCGTGGACAATCGTGAGGTTTGGTGGCAGTCGGTCGCTGGTGGCATGTGGGTGTATGTGGATAATCGTGGTGTTATGGTAGTGGTGGTGGTCGGCAGTGGATGTGGTGGCCGTAGTGTTGTTGGTAGTGGTGTAGGTGGCAGTAGTGTAGGTTCGCAGTGGGTAGGAGGTTGGCGAGTGGTAGGGGTGGCAGATGGTGTGGTGGCTGTTGGTGTTGTGGTAGTGGTGTTTACTGGTAGTGGTGTGGGTGGCAGTGGTGTTGTGGCAGTAGTGTTGTGTGGTAGTGGTGTGGTGGCAGTGGTGTGGTGCAGGTGGTGATGTGTGGCGGGGGCAGGGGTGCAGTGGTGTGGTGGCAGTTGGGTGGGTGCAGTGGTGTGATGGCAGTGGTGTGGGACAGTGGTGGTGTGTAGTGGTTTGTGCAGTGGGGTGTTGCGGTGGCAGTGGTGTCAGTGGCGTTGTGGCGTGGTGTGGTGGCAGTGGTGTGGGTGGAAGTGGTGTGGTGGCAGTGGTGTTGTGTCCTAGGACAGGGGTGGCAGTGGTGTGTGCGAAGTGGTCATGTGGCAGTGGTGTGGTGACAGTGGTAGTGGTGAGGTGGCGTGGGTGTTGTCGGTGGCAGGGATGGCTAGTGTTGTGTTGGCAGTGGTGTGGTTGGCAGTGGTAGTGTGGCGTGGTGTGGTGGCAGTGGTGTGTGGCAGTGGTGTGTGGCAGTGGTGTGGTGGCAGTGGTGTGGTGGGTAAGTGGGGTGTTGGCAGTGGTGTGAGTGGCCGGGTGTGGTGGCAGTGGTTGTGGTGGCAGTGGGTGTGGTGGCATTGGTGTGGTGGGCAGTGGGCTGTGGTGTGCTAGGTGGATGGGTGGTACAGTGGTGTGTGGGCAGGTGGTGTGGTGGAACGGTGTCAATGGTGTGGCAGTGGTGTGGTGGCAGGGTGTGTTGCAGTGTGTGGTGGCAGTGTGTGGTGGTAGTGGTGTTGTGGCAGTGGTGTGTGCGGTGGTGTGGTGGCATTGGTGGTGGTGGCAGTGGATGTGTGGCAGTTGTTGGTGCAGTTGTGTGGTGCAGTGGCATTGGTGGAGTGGGTGTGGTGCAGTGGTGTGGTGCAGTGGTGTGGTGTAGTGGTGGGTGGCAGTGGTGTTGTTGCGGTGGCAGGATGTCAGTTTGTGTGGTAGTGGTGTTGTGGCAGTGGTGTGGTGGCAGTGGTGTGGTGCAGTGGTGTTGGTGGCAGTGGGTGGTGGCAGTGGTGTGGTGGTGGTTAGTGTTGGTGTGTTCAGGGGGTGTGGTGGGAGTGTTGTGTGGCAGTGGTGGTGGTGGCAGTGGGGTGGTGGCAGTGGTGTGGGGTAGTGGTTGTGGCATGGTGTGGGTGGCCGGGGGTGTGGTGGCAGTGTGTGTGGCAGTGTTTGGTGGTACTTGGTGTGGTGGCAGTGTGGTGGTGGCAGTGGTGTGGGTGGGCATGGTGTGTGGCCAGTGGTGTGGTGGCATTGGGTGGTGGCAGTGGTGTGGGGGTGGCAGTGGTGTGGTGGCAGTGGTTGGTGGAGGGGTGTGTGGTAGTGGTGTGGTGGAGTGTGTGTGGCCATGGTTGGTGGCAGTGGTGTGGTGGCAGTGTGTGTGGAAGTGGTGTGTCAGTGGTGTGGTGGTAGTGGTGTTGTGGCAGTGTGTTGTGGCAGTGTGATGGTGTAGTGGTGTTGGGCAGGGGTGTTGTGGCAGTGGTGGGTGGCAGTGGTGTGGTGGGAGGTGGGTGTGGTGTCATGGTGTGGTGGCGTGTAGTAGGCTGCAGTGGTGTGGTTTCAATAGTGGGGGTGGTAATGGAAAGGTGGGAGTTGTTAGGGGGTGGCGTTGGTGGTAGTGGTGATGGAGTGTGAGCTGTGGTTAGGGTGGGCAGGGGAGTGGTGATGTGGTGAGGTGGCAGGGGATGGCGATGTTGGTGGTGGAAAGTGGTAGGGGGCAGTGTGGTGTGTGTAAGTGACAGTTTTGTGGACGCAGGATGAGGAGGAGAGGTGAAGGATAATGAATGATGAGGACCGTGGAGAAAGGAAGAATAAGGAAGGATGTTTAGAATGAAAATGGCTGAAGAACACAGAACAGGACCGGAAGAATAAGAAAGGAAGGAAGAATAAGAAAGCTAAGGAAAGGATCATAAGGAAGGGAGAAGAATAAGGACGGGAAGAATAGGTAGGAGGCAGTATAAGTGAGAATAAAGGAAGTGAGGATGGCAAAGGAATGGTCTTCATGAAGTTTGGAGAGTTTTTGAGTCGAAGCAATGGATGGTGTTACGGTATCGACAACCGTCCTGGATATGGATTGGGATTTCAGTGCCATCATGGTCTGGGCTGCATTCCAACTTGGGTGCTACACAGACAACGCCATCCGTGGTGGCGGCGTGGCATCAGTGACCGGCCCCAGTTTAATGCCTCGGTTAGAGAGGAGGTTGATGATGATCTGGTGGGTGGCGTATCAAGATCAACGCCATCCAGGTTGTAGCTACAATTTAAAATGTCAATTCCAGGTGAAGGGTATTATCCTAAGGGCAACCAGTGTACTGTCTGTCTATCTAATTACGTTTTTATAGTTCACAGAGGTGACATAAGGAGGTGATTGCACCGAGGAAGGCAGTCCCTTGGGCAGTGCCAGAACTCTTGACTTGGTCCTGTGACAGGACAAAGTGCCGCCGTCAGTTATGAGCAGTGTGTTAGCTGCTGTTCTATGCAGTGGTGGATGGGCTGACGGGATTGACAAGGAAGATTTACGCGGCGTCAGTGGTGCGTTTGTTGAGAAGTGCTGCTAGCGGGCTGTTAGAGACTTATGCCAGGGTGCTAGCTACACCTGTATGTGATTGTTTGAAACACCTGTCAGCGTGTTGCTGAAACCCTCTGCCAGTGTGTATCTGGAGAGCAGAGGTGGGATATCAGCACCTCGTGGTGATAGTGTGTGTGGATTGGCCCACGTTGCAGACTGTGTACTCACCGGTGTTTGCTATTAGGTGTGCGGACGACGTGTACCTAGAAAGTGGATTCAACGGGATTGATGAACACTGTCGATGTATTGTCCCGAGTGAAAGCGACACTTTGTAATTTATAGTGTGATCACACAAACTTGTGTGTAGATACAAAGCATTAGATGTCTGGGCAGTTTTTACTATAAGCATGTTGGGACATACGTAATTGTAAGGATTTTTCTGTTTGTCCAAGGTACACAGACTCGCAATCATTGCAGGGAAATGAATACACACAACCTGTTGTACCCAGGAAGTTTTTTTTTATTAAATTAAACTTGATCGTATTATTAGTGAACACCAAATTGATATTAAGATTCTTAAAAACTGGGGAAAGTTTGTAAAATCCCATCGCATATGGTACCACCAATGAGTTTCACATTGGAGACATTATAAAACGTACGTTTAGGTTTCCCAAACGAACAATCCAGAGAACATCTTTGGGTACTGTAAACTCCTCCCAATTTCATATATTTTAGCTATCTCTTCATCAAAAAACTCGGGGCTGTATACGCTCAAAGCTCTAAGAAACATTCTTAAAAAATACTGCCTGTTTAACTTTACTATGATGATTCGAATAATAATGAACAAACGACCCAACGTTGGCAGGTTTTCTATACACATTAAATTTTAACCCTCTATTGACTCTATGAATCATAATGTTAAACGGAAGAGTACCATTTTCTTCATTTTCACATGTGAATTTTATTGACGGTACCAAAGAATTCAGTTCATTAAGAAAAACAATTTGGTCTTGGTCACCCGGCCATAAGCACAAAATATCAGCATACCTAAATCAAACAACATTACAGGGGGTAATCCTGGATAAGATTTTTGTTTCTAAGTACTCAATATACAAATTGCTCAAAACTGGGGAAGGGGATTGCCCATTGCCATTCCAAATGTTTGTTTGAAAATTTTTCCATTTTGGCTGAAAAATTGTCTTTTATACATAATTTGATAAGTTCCAACACATTATTGATCTGCAAGCTCAAATTATATTTAGGCAGTTCCTCGCGTAGGTATTCTAACAAATTATCAACAGGTACTTAATTAACATGGTTTCATAAAAGTTGTTCAATGTCAACCAATATTTTTTGACTAGTTGTATATGAAAAGGGGCTGCAATTGTTCAAAGTTTCATTACTGCAGCATAAATAGATTTTTTTTTTCAACGAATTTTACACATTTTAAAGTGTAAATAAACAAACACGCCTTTCAGATATAATCATTCACTTTTCTGACACATTAGCATGTAATAAAGGATCCAGAGGTAGGGAGTCTCCAAAACATCTTTAGTTTTCCTAATACAAATATTCAAAGTTCCCCCCCCAAAAAAATTATGCAAATATGTCTTGTTTATTATTATAAAACCAATTAAATGAACTTAGGAAAAACGCTTCCAATGGGATTTTAGAGACATAAACTTTACATATAAGGTGTAAGTTTCATGTAAATTTAATAAAAAAATGAAAGTTATTTGAACGTTTGTTAGTTGAAAATAAATAAGAAAATAGTCTAAGGTGCTGCCATCTGTGGCTGAGGTTGACATCAACCTGTTTTCTCCAAATTTGGCACCTTACAGATAGACTTATGTGCAGTCACGCTCTCCCCATCTGGCTCGTTGGTGCCGTGAGGGGGCTTAGTGGACAGCTGCCGGAGTGTGATGCTCCGTGGGACAGTCCTCTGTCCTTTTGTGGCCTTGCACTCGTGCTGCTGTCTTCTCTAATTGTGCCAGATAGCTTTCCTTTTCCTTGTGTTTCGTTTTTCTCCCCCCCTTCTCCTATCTGCTTGTAGTTTCCTGCCGATCTTTGCTTGTTTTGGTTATTCCTTTGGACTTTTTATTTTGACGCCCGGGTGCTTGAGGAGGCATACTCTTGCACCCGTAGAACTGTAGTACCCAACGTCTCGCGCGTAGGGAACCTTTTATTGTCAATCCCCCTTTCGACGCTGAACCCGATCTCGACGGACTGACGGTTCTTAAGGTGGCGTTTGTGGGCGTATACTCACGACGCACCCCTAGGGGGGCCCCGGCATGATCGGCGATAGCTTCCTGTTGGGTGTCCTGCCTCTAATTGTGGCTCCATGGTGGGTATGGGGGCACATTCATGGATGAATTTCTCTCTTCGTCTGTATGTCTTTGAATGTTTGTTGTACCCTCTCAGGCACGTGGGGTGGGCGACCAAGCCCCCGAGTCGGCCTGTATTGGAAGACCGGGCTCTGTAGCCCCCGCTGCTTTGGGCCCCGACCTTGCTCCTCCTTTGACCATCCTGACTTCTTCCCCCAGCTCCCCTCCCTCCTCTGTGGTTGGGTCAAGCCTCAAGCCTCCAGTGGTGACCACTTCGTCCCCTGGTGTGGCTAAGTCTCTCTTTGTGACTACTGCGCCTATTAACCCTCTCTCTCTGGGGGTTCTAAACGCCGTCAGCGCCACGGCCGCACTCGCTCGATTCCTTCCCATACTGATGCATATCAGGCCTTGTTTGGTCCCGCTTCATGGGCCAAATACTTTGATCTCCTCCCTCTTGATTCTGTGCCTCTTGATGATTTCTCCCTCCATCGGCATCTTGTTGATTCCGTGAATGCCTCTGTTACCTTCAACCCCACTCGTCTCGGTACACATGTCGTTGCTGCTCCTTCTCAGGATGCAGCTTCCCACTTAGCTCCCTTATCCTGCCTTGGCGAGATCACTGTTCAGGTCTAAAAGAACGCTCGGTTTAATGCCAGTGTTGGCCCTATTCTCCTCCTGCCCCATGTTGTGACCGGTGTTCGGAATCTGCATGACTGCCACGATGATACTCGGCACATCCTTGATGCCCAAGGCCATTCTGTCCTCCAGGTAGACTTGTTTACTCGTCCCCCTCGTGGCGTCTCCGTCAACCCTTCGGGTTGTGAAGGTTACCTTCCTCGGCCCTACTACTGGCTCTATTGCTCCTTCCCCTCCCATTTCAGTGATTGCGCCCCATGTTCCTGCTATGGAGGTTTCTTTGGCCTCCGCTTCCCTCTCGGTTGCTGCCCTTGCTGAGGTGTGCTCCCCTCTTTCTACTCCCCCTCTTCCTGCTGCTGTCCTTGACTGCTCCGCTCCATTGTCTTCTCCTCTTCTTCCTCCTCCTCTGGTCTGCTCTTCCGCTTCCTTCCCTCCGTCTTTGCTCAGTTTACCCATGCCCCCTAACCCTGACTTTGCTGACCCTGATCCCGACCCTGATATTCTTTAACGTGCTATCTTGCTCTTTCGCCTTTGTTTCTTCCTTGTTTTCTGTTGTCCTTTCTCTTCTCGTCGATGTCTATTCTTCAATGGAACGTTCGTGGTTATTACGCCAATTTCCTCGAACTCCAACTGATGATTTCACGGTTTTCGCCCCTTTGTGTCTGTCTCCAGGAGGCGATGCTTGGTGCTCGTCCTGGTCGCTTTCGTGGCTATTCCTTTCTCTCCCCCCCCCCCCGCTGTTGCTGGGGCTCCTAACTCTTCTGGTCTCTTAATTCGCTCCGATGTTCCCTTTGTCCCCTTACTTTTTCCTTCGCCTCTCCATTGTTCTGCTCTTCGTATCTTTGTGGGGAAATGGTACACGGTTTGTTCCATTTAACTCCCCCCCCCCCACCCCCCCCCCCCGAGTGTCCCGCTTTCTCTTCCTGATCTGAAACACCTACTGGATTCCATGCTAGAGCCTGTGCTCCTGCTGGGTGATTTCAATTGTCGTCATTCTCTTTGGGGTGATGTTCTGACGAACACCCGGGGTAGCCTTCTTGGGCCGTTTATCCTCTCTTCTTCCGTGTCTCTTCTGAATTCTGGTGAGCCCACTCATTTGGACTCTCGGACTCGCACCCTTTCCTGTCTTGATCTTTCTCTTTGCTCTTCTTCTCTTTACTTAGATTTCACATGGCAGGTTCTTGATGACCTCCATGGCAGTGACCATTTCCCCTTCCTTGTTTCCTTTTTCTCTTATCGCCCTTCCCTCTCTTTCCCTAGGTGGCAGTTTGCTAAAGCAGACTGGAACCAATTTACCCTCAGTGCTGCTCTCTCTGACCTCTCCCTTGTGCTCTCCTCCTTTTTCATGACACTGTCATCGACGCTGCCCTCCGCTCTATTCCTCGCTCTTCCTCTCGGGGTCCACGGAAGTGCGGTCCCTGGTGGAATGCAGACTGTGCTCAGGCTGTCCTCGGTAAGCGTGCAGCCTGGAAGAGGCACCGCCGTCGGCAGACGGCGGATTCATTTCTTTTCTTTCAGAAAGCGAGTGCGGTGGCCCGTAGGACCATCCGTATGGCTGAACGTGAATGTTGGGCATCTTATGTCTCCATCATCATGTCCGAAATTCCTCTGCCACAGATTTGGGAGCGTATCCGCAAAATAGCGGGTAAGTTCGTTGCCGATGTTTCACCGGTCCTTCTCCTCCATGGTACTCTTGTGGCGGACCCGTTGCAGGTCGCTTCCGAACTGGGTTCCCACGTTTCTTCTGTAAGCTCTGGTCTTCATCTTCCCCAATCTTTCCTCTTCGTAAACCTGTCCTTGAGTCTCGTCCTTTAGATTTCTGCACTCGTCTTCGACTTCCCTATAATGATCCCTTCTCTCTCTGAACTTCGTTCTGCCCTGGCCCTCTGCGGTTCTATGGCGGCGGGCTCCGATGGTATTCGTTATGAGATGCTTCGCCATCTCCCTCCATGCACGTCTCGGTATTTACTGAGTCTGTATAATCGGATCTGGGAGTCGTCGTCAGTCCGAGGACTAGCTCGATGCCGTTGTCCTCCCTGTTCGCAAACCAGGGTCTCTGGGAACTTCCCCTAAGGACTTTCGCCCTATTGCCCTCACAAGTTGCGTCTGCAAACTCTTTGAACGTATGGTTAACGTTCGTCTGATGTGGTTCCTGGAACACCATCACCTCCTCTCCCCTAATCAATTTGGTTTCCGCAAGTGCCGCAGCGCGACAGATGTCCTGGTGAACTTGGAGGTCTATATTCGTACTGCTTTTGCTGCGAAGACCTCCGTTGTTACCGTCCTTTTTGACCTGGAAAAGGCTTACGACACCACTTGGCGATATCATGTTCTTTCCCAACTTCATTTTTTTGGCCTTTGTGGTCATTCTCCGCAGCTTCCTCTCTCGTCGTTTCTTTCGGGTGCAACTTAGTACCGCTCTCTCTGCCTCTTTTCAGCAATACGAAGGTGTGCCCCTGGCTAGTGTTCTGAGCACTACTTTTTTTCTGGTTGCCCCCAATGGTCTTCTTTCCTCTCTTCCTGTGTCTTCTCGGCTCTCTATGTCGATGATCTTGCCCTTTGCTGTCAGGGTGATGATTCGCCTTTCCTTCACCTCCAGCTTCAACTTGCTATTGATGCCGTGTCGTCTTGGGCCACCGATCATGGCTTCAAGTTCTCTACCTCTAAGACTTGTGCCATGACTTTTACTCGGAAACGGGTCGTTCTTCGTCCCTCTTTGTCACTTTATGGTCATCCCCTTGAGTACAAAGATTCCGCGAAGCTTTTGGCGTTATTCCTTGACACTCGTTTGTCTTGGTCTCCCCATATCTCTTACCGGTCGAGCCGGTCGGCAGAGGGGGAGTTGGTCGGCTGAGCGGACAGCACACTGGACTTGTGATCCTGTGGTCCTGGGTTCAATCCCAGATGCCGGCGAGAAACAATAGGCAAAGTTTCTTTCACCCTATGCCCCTGTTACCTAGAAGTAAAATAGGTACCTTGGTGTTAGTCGGCTGTCACGGGCTGCTTCCTGGGGGTGGAGGCCTGGTCGAGGACCGGGCTGCGAGGACACTTAAGCCCCGAAATCATCTCAAGGTAACCTCAAGATACCTCCGTGTTGAGTGCTCTAAGTCCCTTGCCCTCCTTCGGGTATTGTCCCTTACTTCTTTGGGAGCGGATAGGCGCACTCTCCTTGCTTTACATTCCTCTCTCGTCCTGTCTAAGCTCGATTATGGTTGCCCTGCTTACTCATCTGCTTCTCCTTCTACTCTTCGCCGTCTTGATGCTGTGCACCATACTGGGTTGCGCCTCAGTTCTGGTGCCTTTCGTTCGACTCCCGCCCTTTGCTTGTATGTTGACACTGGCTTCCTGCCTCTCCAGGACCGCCGTCATCGCTACTGTCTTCGCTATCTTGCGCAGTCCTTACAACATCCTTCCTCTCGCCTCTGTCGCCTAATTTTTACCCCTCCAGCGGTTCCTGTTTCTCTTCACCACCTCCCTTTTTCTGTCCGGTTATCTCGCTTACAGGATTTTCTTTCCATTTGTATTTCTAATGTTTCTCCTCGTGTTGTTCCTTCTTTGCCCCTGTGGAGAGTCCCCCCCTTCAGCGTTTTTGTACATCCTTGACCCGCATCACTAAAGCTTTTACCTCTCCTACGGTTCTAAAACTCCTTTTCCTTGAGCACTTTTCTTCTCACTCTCGCTCCGTTTCTGTCTTCACCGATGGGTCTAAGCCTGCGGACAGTGTTGGCTACTCTGTTGTTTTTCCTGATCGCACCTAAGTGTCGCTTACCTCCGTAGACTAGCATGTTCACAGCGGAGCTTTATGCTATTCTCTATGCTCTTCGTCTCCTGCTTTCTCGTTGTCAGTCTTCCTTTGTAGTTGTTGTTGACTCTCATAGTGCCCTCATGGCTCTCGGGTCCTTTAATCCGGTTCATCCAGTAGTTGTCGAGATCCAGCACTGGCTTTTTGTTGTTCACAGTAAATTTAAGTCGGTTGATTTTTGTTGGGTTCCCAGCCATATTGGTGTGTCTTTAAATGAGCTTGCGGATGCTGCCGCCAAGGAAGCTGTCTGCTCTTGTCCCATCTCTCGTAATGGTATTCCATATTCCGACTTTTACCTGGTTATCCATTCCTCCATCCTTACCCGTTGGCAGGCTTCTTGGTTGTCTGTTTCTGGTAACAAACTCCGTACTCTTAAATGTTGTGTTTCCTCGTGTTCGTCCTCCTATCACCATAACCGGCGATGGGAAACTGCTCTGGCAAGGTTGCGAATTGGCCATACTCGCTTAATGTCCTGACTTCCGGGACGAGCGTGTGTCTTGCTTTCCGACCGCCCCTCGCGGTCACCTGTCCCACGATAAAATTCTTGCTGACTCGGATACTTTTGATATCGTTCGCCTTATGCGTTTTTGTTCTCGTATTGGCATCCTTGGTGATATTTAGCGCCCTCTGATTATTCCACACATTTGATGGTGCTACATAGCCTTCCCGGTTTGGTGCCTTCTTATGATAATTACTTACTTATGTGCAGTCAGGTGTATAAGTTTCATGCAAATCGTCCGATAAAAAAAATGAAATATATATCAACTTTTTTTTTTTTAAAAGTAATTATTTTTTTCTAACTAATTATAATATTTTTTTAATATATTCTATTGTGTTAGATGAGTCATAGATGTGATTTCAACTGCCACATGTGTTTGATAATCGTTTTTGACCATTTTGGAATAATTTTGACATCTACTTCACTAATTTTTGTTCTCCCTTCCTATTTATGCTACGATGTTGAGACTTGGACCAGATGAAACCCTTTTCATATACAACTAGTCAAAGTTTGAAATCGAACTAGTTTTCATTTAATGCAGTTTTTTTATATCTTGAGCCCTTGCCCCCTTTAGTGAATAAAGCAGTCACGTCAAAAATCAGAAGGCCCAGATCGGCCGAAACGTTCATCTCTCTTTTTCCATTTCTCTGTGCATTGTCCCCCATATATATATATTATATATATATATATATATATATATATATATATATATATATATATATATATAAATATATATATATATATAAATATATATATATATAATTTTTTTTTTTTTTTTTTTTTTAAAGGGAAGGGAGTACCACCTCTGGCTGGAAGAAGGGGGACCCATAGCCTCGGAGGAAATCACACATAACGCATTGGAGGGAATGTGGGTCCCCTCCAATACAGTTTCTGTGTGCTTTTCTCCTACCACCCCCTTCCTTTTTTTTTTCTTATGCTTTATTGTGTATTTAAAGGTTACAAAACATACAAGACAAATGCCTAAAGGTTATGGATCTCTTGAAGCTCCTCCGCTTCCGGACAGGAACCGAGGACGCAGCAAGCATTTCCCCTCTGGATCGCCACACTGAGGCGCTGAAACAAAAACTGCAAGCCCTTGGGTCTCTGGTGACGTCAATGAGCTTGGAACCCAATTCCTTGAGAAATCCCAAGGCACTCTTGCCCCAGGGGCCATGCGTCTCAGACGCTATGGGAACAAAGAGGTATTGACCTGCCAGTCGCCTGTATTTGAGAGATTTTGCTGTTTCCCTGTGGTTGGCTGCCCCACCTGCTTGATCAGCTCCGAAGTGTACATAGGTGTCAGCCAGGGTGGATACACATGTGTAGTCCCACACCAACTGTCTACCCTCCTTCCATGAGTATATGGTGATGCCATCAGGGCGAAGTGCGGGGAAATCCGGGTTTTGG
The DNA here is from genome assembly GCA_020271785.1 of Procambarus virginalis. Lineage (NCBI taxonomy): Eukaryota > Metazoa > Arthropoda > Malacostraca > Decapoda > Cambaridae > Procambarus > Procambarus virginalis. Next base: position 17,430 of record WNGS01168781.1, read on the forward strand.
ACCCCTAGGATGCGAGGTTCTCTCTCCGCTGGGCACTTAGCTGAGACGAGGCTTCTCTTGATGATGTCATTGACCTCGTTGTGTCTTGCATGCCAGCCCTTTGTGCTTCCGCAATGCAACCCATGCAGTCCGTTATTGGTCTGCTTCCACCCTGTTGGCAAATACACTTGTTTCAGTGTGAATTGGGGCACCAAGGCGGAGGGCCACTGCTACACGAATGGATTCTGGATCTAGGCGCGTGCCCATTGTTGACATGGGTACTGCCAGGAGGAAGTCTCCTGCATGGGGGCACGCACTGCTCTGAGCGGGCTTTCTCCTTGTCTGATGTTGCAGCGCTGAGCATAGCATCAGCTACTTTTTCCACTAGAGGGTGGTCCCAGCCGGCCTGTTTGTGTGTTTTTTGGCTCTATAATGGTTGCTGGGGCTGCGAGAACCCCCACTGATTTGAACATTCAGTGAAAGCAGGAGGAGAGTCCTGGGCTGCAAAAATCACTGATCAAAGAGCATGCTGGAAAAAACCCATGATTCCTCTCTAAAGGAGTAGGGGGAAGGGACAGGAGGGGAGGCCCAGGATGAAGATGTGATGCCATGCGCTCTCTTCCCCTCCTCACAAGGATGCCTGGTCCTCTCACCTAGAAGACTTGAACGTACCTTTCTCTGAGATGTCTTCCTATCCTTACAGCAGCACTAAATAAATGTGTAGTACACCCTTCTGAGGTCCCATGCTGGTGAAAGTCCTAAACCTGCCATTGGAAGGACTCTCAGTGGGGGCAAAGCAACCCTTCCTGAAGACTTGGGCGGCCTTGGTGTCGCAAAGCCTCCCCAAATGGCTCGTCCAGCCTTCCTTTCCTCCTCACACGCATCGCACACCTCGTCAGAGATATCTTACTTGCAACCCTGAGAGACTCAGCAGGAATACACGAT
>WNGS01168784.1:0-32325 GCA_020271785.1 Procambarus virginalis
CAAATGCTATCTTCTGTCAAGCCTAATGTGCAATAGCGCTATCCATTATATGCTCGTTTTTTCTCAATAAGGTATTACTGTACTTTTTCCCATTGTCTAAGATCATTTTATAGCTAAGATTTCATATTGACATAAGAAAATAAGTTTACCCCTGTTACCAATCCAGTATTTACCCAGGTCTTTTTCCTAAATCTAAAACTCATTCCAATTTATGCTCATTGTTTCATATTCTGTCTAGTGTTGATAATTTTAATAGCCTATGAATATCCCCGTTTATTATGTCCAATCATTCGCAGCTCTATCATGATACATCTATTTCTTCGCCTTTCTAGAGAATGTAATTTAAGCTTTGTCTTCAAGGATCGTTTATTGATCATAGGGCAAATAAAAATGAAAACCCACTATCATCCATTTGCATGAAAACAGACCCCTACCAGGCATGGTGACTTCAATGCAATTTCAGTAGTAGTCCAATATTGCTTCATAAACTAATAGTCCCTGCCAGGCGTGGTGACTCCAATGCAATTTCTGTAATAATCCAATAATTACTGCATAAACGCATAAATGTATATGCGTAAATACATATGCACATCTCACATTCACTCAAAAAACAGGCCTCCCCCACACCTTACTGTAGCATATAACAAATCAAAATACTCATTCAGTAAAAGCAAGACTCTCATGTTTGAAATAAGACCTTCTGCAGTCACCTTCTTTTCTGACGTCATCATCCCCAATGCGCTGTAAGCCACCCAATGAGCTTCCAGCCAACGTGCTAATGCCGGTCCTATAGGAGGTTCGCACATAAGTGTGAACTCTTAATCACTCCTAATACCTCACCTATACTCTGTAACATCATAGGCGATATTCAGCTGCAATGGCTCATATTTTCGCTCATTGCTCCTATTTTCTGTTATTCATAAACCCGATCAAACCATCCTAACCTAACCTATTATATATAACAAAGAATACATTCTACAGACCAGTTGCTGACATTGTTTAGTGACATCGCAAAAAGCTACCTCAGGTATGGGGATGAGGTATTGATGGCCATTAGCATATAAGTGTCAAGGTATCACAGCACCTGACTGGTCAACTATGTATGACGTCACCAGATGCCCAATGCGGCTTTAGCGTCCTACCTGTATGTGTACTGTATTTGATGTTATTTTTTAAAAATGGCTAGACTAACCATCCCCACCTAACCTATCAGAGGTTTGAGAATATACATTTTAATCATCCAAAACTGTAATCATTATTCAGTGATAAGTTCAAAAGTATAACAGCAACCCAAATGTCGTACTGCAATTTAAGCAGAATCGTACATCTGGCAGCATAGCAGGTAAGATGAACATTAGAATAAAGGCAACTGCAGAAGTCCTATTGGCCCATACGAGGCAGCTCCTATATATTTTCACCAATCTCGTTCATATTCATGTCCATCTATGCTTAAAACAACCAAGGGATCTNAAAAATGTCGTCAACATACCTGCAGTATATACTGCAGGTATGTTGACGACATTTTTACACAGGTACCTGATGTCAAACATCTGCAGGAGATGAAGGAGGCGTTTGAGCAGAATTCTGTGTTGCGTTTCACTTACGAGATGGAGAAGGATGGGAAGCTGCCCTTTCTAGATGTAACAGTCATGGAAAGGAGCGGAGGTTTCCACACTGCAGTCTACACTAAGGAAACAAACATAGGAATGTGCCTAAATGCCAACAGTGACTGCCCAGATAGGTACAAGAGGAGTGTTGTTAACGCTTATGTCGACCGTGCTCTCAGCCACAGCTCAGAATGGAAGCAAGTCAACGAAGAACTCTGTAGGGTAAGGCAGGTCCTAGTCAACAACGGCTTCTCCAATGGTTTCATTGAAGACATCATAAGAAGGAAAGTGAAACGCCACACAACCTCTGAAGAGACAACTAATACAACACCTATACCCCCTATTAGACTATTTTACAGGAACTTCTTTTCCACAGCTCATAAAACGGAGGAAAGGGTCCTGAAAGATATTGTTAATAGAAATGTTATCCCTACAGACAAAAATCAGAAGATACAACTGACGATTTACTATAAAACCAAGAAAACGGCCAGCCTACTCATGAGAAACTCTCCAGACACGGAGCAGAACGCTCTAAAAGAGACCAACGTCGTCTATGCCTTCAAATGCCCTCTTGGGGACTGTGAGCCTCAAAAAACTCAGTATATAGGCAAGACAACAACATCTCTTTCCAGGCGTTTAACGATGCATAAGCAACAGGTCTCCATTAAGGAACATATAATCTCTTCCCACAACCAAACCATCACCAGAGAAATCTTAACAAACAACACAGAAATCATTGATAGATACAGCGACAGCAGGCGGCTTGACATCTGCGAGGCACTACACATCAAGAAGTCAACACCAGCAATCAACAGCCAATTAACGCACAACTATATTCTACCCACTTCAAGACTCCGCTTCAATATAGAAGCATCAAGAAATATGGGCCAATAGGACTTCTGCAGTTTCAAATCTATACCCATTGTTCCGTGTTCTGTGTTTTGTTGAAAGTTTGTTTTTCACCCCACTATTGTATTACATCACCTCACCCAAATGCAGGTATAAGAGCCAATGCTGTTCAGTCATAAGTTGTGTGTGGATAAACTAAAGTCTTTGAAAATGTAATAAGTTTTACGAAACACGCTCAAGTGTCGCGTCAGACTAGAAATAAAAATGAATTTTGGAAAATTGATTTTTCATTTACCGTCAACAGTAAAAAGAAACATAAGGAAGATCGAGAAAATTCGTGTTAGAATTATTAATCTTACTTTTTCGGTCATATTTAATAATATATATATATATATATATATATATATATATATATATATATATATATATATATAAAGGGAAGGGAAGGGTAATATATAAAGGGAAGGGGGTGGTAGGAGAAAAGCACACAGAAACTGTATTGGAGGGGACCTACATTCCCTCCAATGCGTTATGTGTGGTTTCCTCCGAGGCTATGGATCCCCCTTCTTCCAGCCAGAGGTGGTACTCTCTCTCTCTCTCTCTCTCTCTCTCTCTCTCTCTATATATATATATATATATATATATATATATATATATATATATATATATATATATATATATATATATATATATATATATATATATATATATATATATATATATATATATATATATATATATATATATATATATATATATATATATATATATATATATATATATATATATATGCGAACAAGCCTGAATGATCCCCAGGACTATATGCAATTGAAAACTCACACCCCAGAAGTGACTCGAACCAATACTGCCTGGAGCAACGCAACTGGTATGTACAGGGACGCCTTAATTCGCTTGACCATCACAACCGGACATAAGGAAGTGATAGCCGAAGCTATTTGAACCACTTCCCCGCCGGCACTCGGATGGTAATCTTGGGCATAGCATTTTATCAAATCACCTCATTTTTTGGGGCAACTTGTGAGGAACACAAATGCGAACAAGCCTGAATGGTCCCCAGGAGTTTTCAGTTGCATATAGTCAACCCCAATTCAGTTGCATATAGTCAACAACAATTATCTCAATCATAGCATTTCTTGGGCATCCTAAGATAATTCTCATGGCTTCATTTTGTACCTTCTCCAACTTGCCCATCCTACCTTTACCAAAACAAGAAATGACAGGTGCAGCATAATCAATAAGAGATCTTACAGTACTCAAGTATATCATTCGTAGCACAGGGACTCCCACTCCCTTTCCACAGCATGCCATAAGGCCTTCAAAGGTATCGGTGATGCAACGGCACATGCGCGATACGGCGCTTTGAAAGTTTATACTTATTTCACTGTCCTGACATTATTTTTCTATGTACGTCATTCATTTTTGTGCCAATGTGTTCGCAATAGAATGTTCTATGAGCATATAGGTAAAAAAGATCAGCAAAGCGTAAGTTAGATTAGATTTTATGAGGACATCATTTTGAGTCCTGTGTGCAGAAGCGGGTAGACGAAACTGGACGTACGGTTATGTCCAGGGCACAGTAAAGTGCGTGTAAGTAATTTCCTGTTTGAATTTTCCTTCGTGGTTATACATTGTTATATGTATATATTTTCAGATTATAATTCGTAATATGTAAATATCTCAGAGTGAAATAATGTACATTCGTATTTTTTATTTTACAACACTTTTTTTTAGTATTTTTTATTTTACAACACTTTTTTCGTATTTTTATTTTACAACACTTTTTTCGTATTTTTTATTTTACAACAATAATACAACATACATAATAATTTGTTTAGTATTTATTTATAATAACATTTTATTTTACAAACCCATTGTACCCTCTTGTAAATATATAACTATTAATATTATTATTGGTAAATGGTAAAGATAAATAAGCAGGTTTTGGGCAGATCTAGACATGCCGAAAGGCTTTGCGAGTTAGTGGCTTAAAAAGAATGTAAGAACACCAATGTTATGTACTCTCTCGAGAAAATGTATATTCTTGTAAATAAATGAATAAATAAATTCGTTTGTTTAATTCTAATGCTTGTAGGCGAGAACAGTTGTGAACGCCATCTAGAGCACAAGTACATGAGCGCCCAAAATACCTTTACACAAAAGACATGTACAGCCATGCGTGTGGCTTCTGACTTCTTTTTATTGATTAATATTAAATATTAGGCGCTTACCTATAACAGTTATCATTTTATACAAGTATAACTATCACATAATAAATATAAAAGGAGTTTATAAAAAAACTGACAGAAGTGTTGTGCTTTGTGCGTTGTATCGTGTTTGTGTCCATTCAGGGTGTGTTGTGTTTACGCTGGCGGGCGGCGTCCTTACCAACTCCGGATGATGTCTATTACATCACTAAACTTCATTTAATAACTATATGCCTGTTAAGTAGAAGATTTAATTGTTAATAACACTATATTGTCGTTTTAATATGGAACACGTACACATATGCGAAACGTCCAAAGCTGGTGTCCGAAGTGGTAAAAATATTAGTGTGCGATGTTGTTGTAGTGAGTAATCCTTATACTCGCTCCATTATCTCATTTTCTTAATGCATTACTAATCACACAAGCTACAATCCTTTCCCCAATTACAGGTAATACTCTTCTCACCTTGTTGGAGGGAGCTGAGGTGTAATCACCATATAACCCAGCGATGTGAGAACAGCAAACCAGTACAATCTCCCGTCAAGAATGTAGTACACGGCTTGGGCAATTCTAGTCGACCCAAGACGCTACAGCTTCGACACAGAGCAGACAGCAGACTACGACCGCATCCAGCTACAACGCTCTCGCTCTCCGAGTTCAGACACTCGCAATTCCCAATCGAGCCTCCACGCTCTCCCGCATAGAGCTCCACAACTCAGGCCTCACTCAGCTCTCTGCTCTGCTCCAGGCTTCGTCTCAACGTCTACGACACTGCTGTATCCAGGACTACTAAATAAATATGAAACTCACTAAACACTGTGTATCTAATCAACCCAACAACGTAACATAATAGTACGTTACATTGGTGATCCCAGAGAGTTTCGACAATACCCAGCCACGATGGACTACAACATGGACTCTCACTGGACCTTCACTCCTGCTGTCGCTTGCTGTGGACCGCTGCCACCTGTCACGGAACGCTGCCAACACCCTCGCCACAGCTATGATTTTCATCGCGATCATCTCTGCATTTTCATCTACTATGGCTTGCTGCTCCACGATCGCTACTCACTCATCTGGCAGCTTCATCAGCAACTACATCATGTGGGATCTACAGCCTGTCCTGCCGACTCTCCGTCGCTGCCAGGGCACTGCTTGTTCTACAGGGACTCCCACGACAGCTGCTTTTTCCTCAGATTCATCTACACGTTCACTGCATTCTGATACTCTGCCGACTCAAGCACCTTGCGCAGTACAGGACTTACAGCTTGCGTTTCCGACTCTTCGTCGCCTCCAGGACAATTCAGCTCTAGCAGTTATTCCCTCGTTGTCCTAACTACGTGCCTACATTACCTCCTATTGTCCTGGTGCCCGAGCCCATCCGCCCCGGATCTAAATGCTCCACCAGCGACCCAAGGACGCAACAATCATGCACATTCTTCTCTCCTGCTACATCGAGCTTGTCCACACACTGCCGGCATCTTTTGGTACCGGACTACATGTTCCACAACGACCACGTATTTTTTGTTATATTGTTTTCTTCCATTCCCTGGCAGGGGGAGTCCTGTAGCGAGTAATCCTTATACTCGCTCCATTATCTCATTATCTTAATGCATTACTAATCACACAAGCTACAATCCTTTCCTCAATTACAGGTAATACTCTTCTCACCTTGTTGGAGGGAGCTGAGGTGTAATCACCATATAACCCAGCGATGTGAGAACAGCAAACCAGTACAATCTCCAGTCAAGAATGTAGTACTCGGCTTGGGCAGTTCTAGTCGACCCAAGACGCTACAGCTTTGACACAGAGCAGACAACAGACTACGACCGCATCCAGCTACAACGCTCTCGCTCCCCGAGTTCAGACACTCGCAATTCCCAATCGAGCCGCCACGCTCTCCCGCATAGAGCTCCACGACTCCGGCCTCACTCAGCTCTCTGCTCTGCTCCAGGCTTCGTCTCAACGTCTACGACACTGCTGTATCCAGGACTACTAAATAAATATGAACTCACTAAACACTATGTATCTAATCAACCCAACAGCGTAACATAATAGTACGTTACATTGTCAATGTACAGAGTGTCAATGTCCTCGAGTGTCGAGGCATTTGTTTTCTGTGTTTAGCTGTTGTGGCGCCAGGTATAAATGTGGCACGGGTCAGATGTGACCCAATTTGTTGGTCGACTGAAGATTTACCAGTGCTTTGACTATTTGGTATTTTTCCTGTAACGAGTGGTCACCTCCTTCTAATATATGCTCGATGGTAAAGGGTATTTTAAGTCTAATAATCCTAGGGAAAACCATCTTTAATATTCTAGGAAATAAACAACATTCCTACAACCAGACATAAAACTCTGCAAGGATGGCTATACACCGTCAACTGAGTTAGAAATGGCAAATGAATTTAATAGCTTCTTTTCATTGGTTGGTGCTAACCTTGCCAGAAAAATCCCACAGACTCAGACACATATCTTTAAATCTATCAATTTTTTGTAAAAATCTCTTGTATGTATGTACCTTACCTGAATAAACATTTATTTATTTATTATTTATTTATATCCTGTCCAATAACGATGGTCAGTTTACAGCCTCTGATACTGCTATTGAGTTCAATAAATTCTTCTCTTCCATTGGGTCAGCCCTTGCAAATGATATTCCATCTTCCAGTACTGATGTTCAGGACTATCTTACAGGTAACTATCCACAGTCTCTGTACCTAACGCCTGCAAATTCCACTGTTGTTAATGAGATAATCCTTTCCCTTAAAACCAAGTCTAGTGCCCTTGAGGAGATACCAACTTTAATTTACAAAAAAGCCTCCAGATCTTTAACTCCTGCTATTGCATTGCTATTCAGCAAGTCACTTGAACTCCAAACCTTTCCAGATGTTCTAAAAAAAAAGCGAGAGTAACCCCTATCCACAAATGTGGTGATCTCACTGATGTCAACAACTTCAGACTTATATCAATCCTGCCAAACTTGTTAACAATGTTTGAAAAACTAATCTACAAGCAACTTTACTCTTATCTAGCCAAACACATTATACTTAGTTCATGTCAATATGGCTTCAGACCCAAAAAAGTACTAACAATGCTCTTATTAGTAAGATTAACTTGATACATGCAGCTCTTGATAAAAATAAGTTCCCTGTTGGGTTATTTGTGGACCTACGTAAGGATTTTGACACTGTCAACTACCAAAACCTTCTTAAATTACATCATTATGGAGCCAGAGATCACTCCCTGCAATACCTTCCGTCTTACCTTACTGACAGGTAAGGGAGCCGGTCGGCCGAGCGGACAGCACACTGGACTTGTGATCCTGTGGTCCTGGGTTTGATCCCAGGCGCCGGCGAGAAACAATGGGCAGAGTTTCTTTCACCCTATGCCCCTGTTACCTAGCAGTAAAATAGGTACCTGGGTGTTAGTCAGCTGTCACGGGCTGCTTCCTGGGGGTGGAGGCCTGGTCGAGGACCGGGCCGCGGGGACACTAAAAAGCCCCGAAATCATCTCAAGATAACCTCAAGATAACCTGACAGGCTCCAGTATGTTTCTGTGAATAATTTCTCCCACCCTACCCATCAACATTGGTGTTCCCCAGGGCAGCATACTTGGCTCTCTCCTCTTTCTCATCTACATTAATGACCTTCCAAATGCCTCCCATCACCTCAAACCAATTCTATTTGCTGACGACACAACCTTCATCTACTCCAGACCTGACCCCCTCGCTCTAAATGTCACAGTGAATACTGAGCTAAATAAAGACCATCTTTGGCTAACTGCCAACAAACTCACCCTCAACATTGACAAAACTTTCTATATTTTGTTTGGCAATAAATCCTCAAATCAAATAAATCTCAGGATACACAATACCCAAATTTGTAACAAAGTAGATGGCAAATTTCTTGGCGTTCTCATTGACCACAAGCTGAATTTCCAGGGACACATTCTAAATATATCAAAAAAAGTTTCAAAAACTGTTGGCATTCTTTTTAAGATCAGATATTATGTACCTCGCTCTGCCCTGATGATGCTCTATTACTCTCTCATCTATCCTTATCTCAACTATGGTATTTGTGCTTGGGGTTCTACTACCCAAAATCATTTATGTCCTCTAATCACTCAACACAAAGCTGCTATTAGGACAATATCCAACTCTGGCCCCAGACATCACTCGGTACCCCTACTAAAATCTCTGAATATGTTAGATATTAAGTCACTGCATATCCTCTCATATGTATTTTTATATATATATATATATATATATATATATATATATATATATATATATATATATATATATATATATATATATATAACGCTGAACTGTAATGTCAATCCTGACCTTAAAAGCTTCCTAAAAGGTTGTAACAGAACCCATGAGCACCACACCAGAAACAAATACCTATTTGATATTCCAAGAGTACGACTTAATCAAACTAGAAATGCTCTACAAATCAAGGGACCCAGAATGTGGAATGACCTTCCCAGTCATGTTAAAGACTGTACCTCTCCCAACCAGTTTAAGATAAAAACTAAGCACTACCAAATTAACTCCATGTAACCTACCTTCCCTAAATGTCAACCCATGTCTGCTATTTTAAACAATGCTGTTTGTCGACCAAATTGTATATTTGCTATTTTTCTGCCATGTTCCCCCTTTTTTAATTTTATATTATCTCAACACAATTTATACTTTAATCTCAATTAGTATTAAGTTTTAATCTTAGTGTTTTTCCTGCCCGAAACGCTTTACGTAATAGTGGCTTTAGGCATTGTATGTACTAGCTCTATCTATAAATCCATCAATGTTTGTATCACACCTTGTATGTATGTACTTTACCTGAATAAACATTTGAATTTGAATTTTTGAATATCAACACATATCTCTCAGGCAGCTATCCAAACTCTCTTCTCCATTTACCAGTCAGCCCGACAGATGTTGTGTCCGTCATACACTTACTAAAACCAAAGCTGGGAACATCAGTGAAATCCCATCTATTGTGTACACGACAAGAGCGCCTCCCATGCCCTTGTGGCACTCATTGCTCTGCTATTCAACAAATCCCTAGAGTGTTATACCTTCCCTGATATCCTTAAAAAATGCAAGAGTTACGCCAGTTCATAAAGTTTATATCTGCATTCCGGCAGACATAAATAATTATAGACCAATATCAAATCTACCCATACTATCAAAAATATTTGAAAAAATTATCTACAAACAGCTCTACTCCTACCTCGTAAAATTCGACATACTCAGCCCCTTTCAGTTTGACTTCCGCTCCTAAAAGAGTACCAACGATGCAATTATTAGTCTCCTTGATGTAATTTACTCAGCCATTGACAAAAATGAGTTTCCGATTGGACTTTTCATTGACCTGAGAAAGGTTAGCTTTGATATACTGTTAATCACAATTACCTTTAACGTAAACTCTATCATTATGGAATCCGAGGCTATGCCTTGGACTGTATCCAATCCTATTTTAGTGATAGATACCAATGTGTAGCCATCAATGATATAACCTCTCCCACTCTACCAATAACCGTTGGAGTGCCACAGGGCTGCATCTTGGGACCTCTCCTATTTCTTATGTACATCAATGATCTGCCTAATGTCTCTAACATTCTTAAACCTATATTGTTTGCTGATGATACTACCCTCATCTACTCAAACCCCAACCCACACACACTAAATAATGTTGTTAATAATGAACTAAAACAAGTCCACTTACGGATGTCAACCAACAAACATAGAAAATAATAGAGATAATAGAGATAATTAACTAATAGAGATAATTAAATAATAGAGATAATTAACATAGAAAAGACCTACTACATCTTATTTGGAAGCAAATCAACAAATGCAATTCGGCTTCAGATAGACAATGTTAACATTAGTAATACAAATGATGGAAAGTTTCTTGGCCTATACTTAGACAAGAGACTCAACTTCAGCACCCACATACAACACATAACTAAGAAAGTCTCTTAGACAGTTGGTATACTCTCCAAAATCAGATATTATGTACCTAACTCTGCTCTCATCTCACTATATTATGCACTAATCTATCTTAATTATTGTATCTGTGCATGGTGTTCAACCACTGCAAACCTCCTCAAGTCCATCATCACCCAGCAAAAATCTGCTATCAGAAAAATAACAAATTCTGCTTTCAAACAACACTCAGCCCCTTTGTTTAAATCCCTAAACATGCTTAACATAAGCTCTCTCCACACATTCTCTTGTATGAAGTACATATACAAAACCCTGTTCTTAAATGCAAATCCTGCTCTGAAACTCTCCCTGGACAGATGTAATAGGACCCATTATGGCCACACCAGAAATAAATATCTCTTTGATATCCCCAGAGTCAAACTTAATCTGTGTAAACACTGCAAATAAAGGGACCAAGTCTATGGAACTCACTCCCTAATGAATCGAAAAGCTATCCAACTATTGCGTCATTCAAAAACAAAACTAAAAAGTACCTAATTTCATCTTCATAGTTTCCTACCTTGTTGCTTTAAAACTGCACTGTATCAAGTGCTACCCAATCTCCAACTCTTTATGCACCTAATCCAAACAACTTTACCATTGTGATCATTGCTGTCTTCTTATATGTGCTATCAATTGGCTGTATGGTGCTTATTAATCTTTGTTTAAATTACCAATCAAGCTGTCAATGTAATCAGTCAGAGCCACCAATGTGCTATAATATACCTACTAATCTCTCTCATCTCATTTTTTTCTTGCAATGTATCTGTTATCTTTTTATTAATTCTGCTAGAATTTACCTACTTAAAATTATCTGTTAGATTAAGGACCTGCCCGAAAGGCTGCGCGTACTAGTGGCTTTACAAGATTGTAAATACCATACTGTGTATCCTCACAAACCCAATGTATCTTCTTGTAAGTAAATAAATAAGTAAATAATTAAATAAATAAGTGTGATAAATACTTGTTTGAAATTTACTCTGGCACTATGATGTCGGAAGCAGTGAAGGAGATAGTGTTCGATTGTTTCAGGCACCTGACAGTGGATGCAGAGTTCGTTAATGTCTGTTTCTGATCGGGGGAGAAAAACGCAAGCCAGTATGGGGGGACTTATTTATTAAATAGTAGTGTAGAGATGATAAGTGCAGTAATACAAAATGATCAATGTCAAAGAGACTTTAAGACAAAGTCTATATTAACATAGCTGCATAGATACAGCGGTACTGCAAAAGTGAATTTAATGAGAATAAACAGTAGCACATTTATAACAGATGCATAGTACCAGTTAGCCAGATAATGCAAAGCTGCAGAACACAAAATATGCTTATTGCTATAATTAAAGTACAAGACAAATGTTATAAGATAGTTGAGACTTAAAGTAAATCTAATGTGAATAATCCGTGTCAACATTTATAACAGGTGCATAAAGCCAAGTGCCCAGATAGTGCAATAAGCTGCAAAATACAAATTATGTTTATTGGCTATAAATAATGGCCCCATAGTGCAAAGGTGAGCATGACGTTTTCCATTTCGTCGCAAAATCTTGGGTGATGGTATTTTTGAAGGCTCCTTTACGTGCAACAAGGGGAATTGAATGATGGGTAATGTGAGGCGTGTTGTGCAATGCTTTGGCTAGTTGGTCTAGTAGTTCATCATGGAGAATACCACAATGCGCTGAGGCATATTGGATAGAGGTGTCATAACCGTTCAATCGATGTTCATGAAGAAGTTGAAGGCAATAGTAAACAAACTCCTTGCACGCTGTTGAAGAGTAGGTAATTGCTTGAATCGCACTCTTGGAGTCACTGCAGATTGTATATGTCCCGATTGGTAATGTGATTATTTGGAGAGCTTGATATAAGGCATATAATTCAGCTGTGAAAACAGATAGTTGGTTTGGTAACCGCCATCCCTGCTTGAGATGGTATTCCAGTATCCATACAGCGCTAGTGACCGAGGGCACGTTGTTCATGATGATGCGAGACCCATCTGTATAAATCGCTGTGGTATTTGGGTAGCAATGTTTCATTGTTGAGACAAAGACTGAGGCTATGGCTGAGTTTGGTGCAGACTTTGGAATGTTGTCTTCCAGTTGTATTGATGTATTGGGAGTTATATAAAGCCATTGTGGAATAGGGGGAACAGGAAGTTGGGTTTCAGAGTTTTGGAGTAGAGAGAGAGGTCTATACTGAAGTTTATTTGTAGCCCGTGTGAGGAAAGGTTGTGAGTGATTGGTTGGGAAGCGGGGGTTATATGGGTTAACTGTTGGGTTAATTGTTGATCTGTATGGGTGTGTCGGGTGAGCAGTGGTACAGAGTGACAGATAGTTGGCACACATTATGTCTCGTCTGGTGGCTAGGCTTGTGAGGCCCATTTCCCCGTAAAGTTCGAGGATAGGAGTGGAAGGCATTGTGCCACGTATAAGTCGCATGGCATTGTTTTGGATGACCTTTAGGCTCTGTAGGTTAGTAGGCGCAGCCGACGCATATGCCTGGCAAAACGCACTACTTGTTTTTGTTGATTGCTGTAATGGCAGCGGTCGCTTACACTCCCGTGTATCATCTTTACCTTTCTTCAGATAACAAAGTTTGGGTAGACTGTAATATATTTGGGTGAGTTAGTATTGTGTCTGTGAATAGGTTTCCAATTTTCGGGAACAATAAGTCTTTTAGGTTACAAGTATCTCTGGGAATTCTCATTAACTGCCGATGTAGACCTGACCAAATGTAAACTGTGTCAACAAAATTATTCGCACACCCTCCGTCACTATGTGATGGAGTGCGAAAAGATACGTGAATTCAGAGACAATTCTATAACTGATGTTCCAGCGATGTGTAAATATTTCATTCAAAATGATCTGCTACCAGAAATTCTAGCCAAATATCCCCAGTTTGCTAACTGCAGGTAGTAACTGAGTGATTGTAACCTATCCACCGCTGCCCGCTGGATGGGGGGCGGTGTGCAGGACAAACATATAAATTGTGACACTAGCTCTCCACATATGTCAGTTGCTTAATTTAGAACCTGTATTTGAGGTCGATCTTGAACCCATTGTTGATGTGACGACTTATACTGAATTTTGTAACTAGCTCATCAAGATTGTAACTTGCTTAGCTAAATGAATTGTGGGGTTCAGTCCCTGAGCCCATTATGTGCCTCTGTAACCCTTTCCACTTCCGCCCATAAGATGGGTATGGGGAGCATAATAAATGAATTAAACTGAAACTGAACTGGTTTACCACAGTCACCATAACTAGTTATGACGCTGGCCACACGATCATTCAAGGTTTTACTATAGCAAGACCCAACGGTGCTTAACTTAACTTTAATTTAATAATAATACATTTCAGTTTCAATTTCATTCACTCTGGCTGCCTGTCGGGGAACAGACATTCAGAGTGAATGAAGAGACACAACAGTCCACCACACTACAGAGAATATGTAAATGGATATATTGATGGATAGATAGGCGGAGAGAAAGAATTATCAGGAGAAAGCACCAAGCCATTACGACTATATAGCACTTGGAAGGGGTCAGGATAATGATTTAGGATGGGAAGGGGGGGAGGGGGGAAGGAATGTTGCCCAACCACTTGGACGGTCGGGGACTGAACGCCGACCTGCAGGAAGCGAGACCGTCGCTCTACCGTACACCACAAGTGGCTGAGTAATGGGGATGGATAGATGGGGTAGACAGATGTGTCGATTAATAGATGGAAAGATGGACTGATAGAAAGACAGATGGATAAATAGATTGATAGATGGACGGATAAAATGATAGATGGTCGGATAGAATGAGAGATGGACAGGTGGATAGATGTATGAAGAAATGAATGGATAGATAGAGGGAAAGAAGGATGAACAGATAGAGGGATAGATGTATAAATAGTTGGACGGATAGATGGATGGTTGAATAGAAGTTGAGGTAAATAGATGGATGGATAGAAAGATGGATGGATGGATAGAGAGAGGAACAGACAAGAGTCAGACCCAGGCAAGGCCATGTACCAGTAATAGTATATATATATATGAATGTTAATATGTGGGTTGGTCGGTCCATAGTAAGAGGCCTGACTCTCTTGGTTAGTCTTACCCAAATTTACAGAGGGCCGGGACTGAGGGCCGAGACTGAGGGCCTGGACTGAGGGCCTGGACTGAGGGCCGGGACTGAGGGCCTGGACTGAGGGCCGAGACTGAGGGCCTGGACTGAGGGCCTGGACTGAGGGGCTGGAACACCACAGAACTCAGAACTCTGTGGTGTCCATTTTCTCATCAAAATCTGATCCTTGTAATAATACCCAGTTGATGCATCTACAATCTCCTCCTTGGAGAGAGCTACATCGTGATAGTCGGTAAGATTTGGGTCAGCCTTCTATAGTTCACTCAAGGGGGCATCCATGTCTTGGTCAGATGCCATTGGCAGAGACTCAACAGGGTTCTCCTCCACATCCTCACTACTCTTGGTAGGAGGTGATGGTAGGCTCTCCACAGTGTCCTCGGCCTCGTCACCGATTCGGGTCATGAACGTATCCGCAAGGTCCACTTGGCTTTCACCACTCGGAAAGTTCCTCGTGTCCTCGGGATTTATCACCTTGGCAACCACAGAGCTGCCCTTACAGTTAAGACCCATAGACCTGGTCACCGCACACGCAGGGTACACAACATTATCCTCTGCGGCGGGTAGATCCAGGGAAACCTTAGGGGTAGGCAACATAATAGGAAGTCGGGAGTCCCCTACCTTATCCCCTGCTAAATCATTACCCAATATTATATCAACATTAGGGAAAGGTAGGTAAGGAGTAACTCCGACTGTACAAATACCCTTGTGGAAATCAGATTCCAGGGTTACCTTACGGAGGGGTACTGCTCGAGTACCACTTGTGACACCCTCGATCAGTACTACCTCTCCAGTGTCGAGAGTGTTGGTACCTTGCAATGCACTCTCCAAAATTAAAGTCTGGATGGCACCGGTGTCTCAGAAGATCACTACGTCTTTCCAGGAAGAACCCTCAGAAGACAAAAGTTTCCCCTTCAACAAGAATGGAGTAAGCAGGCCCAGCCACTTTGGGTTGGGGGTTTTACTCTCTAACCCTTCAGAAGTTCTCAAGCCTTGTGTCACAACAAGAGCATTGGGTCTCTTTTCTGGGTACAGTTGCCAACATCGGCTAGTAGTGTGGTTTGAATGTTTACAGTGACCACAGAATCTTTGGGGAGAAGGGACATTACTACCAGAGTTCCCCTTTGGTTCACCCGTAGGTGCCATGGGGTTAGACCATTTAACCTGGTTAGTTCTGTCTGAAATAGAAGGTGCAATAGTTACAGGGTTAGAATGAGCTGGTCTGGACTGGCTGTGGATATAAGATTTGTTACCATGTGGGATATAATTATTTTACTGGACATTTTGCCAGCCAACTGGTAGTTAGTTCTCTGCCATCTTGGCCAAATCCATAATATTTGTATGTATCTCCTTCCTCTCTGTTAAGTACCGTGCCATCGGCTCTGACATGTTACCTATAAATCCTTCAATTAAAATTAAATTTCTGAGTGCCTCGTTTGTTTTGGTTTTAGCCGAGCGAATCCATTTTTCGAACAATCTTATTTGGTTATTTGCAAATTCAGTGAGAGGTTGGTTGTGTGTAGGCTTAAGGTTGCAATAAGCTTGGCAGTGAGCTTCAGGCGTAATTTTATACGATCCAAGATAATCAAAATCCGTTCCCTAACTTTACTATAATTAAAACAATCCTCATCAGGCATGTTTATAAAAGTATCTTGGGCTTTACCTCTTAGTTGCCCCTACAAGATCTTCACCCACTAATTTTCCTCTGGCCAGTTCATGGACATGGCCAGCCTCTGAAAATGGTTGAAGAATCTTTCAAGGTCTAACTCTGAAAATTCTGGCAAGTTAGGCTTTTTTTCATAATGCATGTGGTTGAATTCCTGGCAGGTGGTGGTACAGTGGTATTGCCTCTAATTTTTGCCTCCTCAGTTTTGAACATTTGCTCTTTTACTTTTGCATTTTGTTCTGCCAGTCTTAATTTTGCTAACTCTCTGTCCTTAATAGCGGCACTTTCAGCTTGGCTGGGCTTGCATAAAGTAGTATCACTTGCCAATAGTTCTTGGTCTATGCAATATTGTAAAATTTTGTTCACCAAGATCCACTTTTTATCAGCTTCAATTAACTCAAGACCAAATTCCTTGCCTAACAACACTCAGTTAGATTTGGTCAGCCTCTTAATCTCTACCACTGAAGGTGTATCTGCCAGTTCCCGCAATATAGCTTCCATCACTAATTAATCCACATACTTGCAAAAAAAAAAAAATGAAAAAATACAAAAAATTGCACAGCCCCTGTTATAAGACCACACTTACCTCAATCGTGAAGAGATCCAGTTAGATGTCCAATCAGTGCAAGATGTATCCTTTGCTAGTTGAACTGGACCCTCGGTTACCACACAACTGTTCCTAGGAAGCCAAGAAATTTTCGTTCCGGCACTCAAAAACTTAAATTTTTACAATTTATAAAGAAATGTACATCTCCCTCATAAAATACTCATAATCTAAAATTATTTCCACCACCAAACGAGTCTGTTTTTTTATGCAGTCTACATTAACTGACTTGCACTGTGAGAATCAAACATAACCACATAAAGTAGTTAAATGAACTATCAATAGTATTCATAAACATTTCCTTCCCTATTTAGCTTTAATAAATAAATATAATTTATGCTTGAGCCCCTACTGGGAGCTAATGCGTATGCGCGACTTTCGGGAAGGAAGGAGAGGGGACTCTCGTCATATTCGATCAACGAGCAGCTAGTACGGAATTCCGAAGCGGTCCCAACAAATCTTACAATCCAGAAAGCATCCTTACTTCCATGGACTTCTGATTGAGGACGCAACTTACCAGAATCACGGACACCAGTTCGGCAGGCATTTTTACCTTTTATTAGTATTATAGAGCTCATAAATATAACTAATATAGGCATCCTGTCGTGACGCTGCAGGCGATAAAATTAATCCCATGTAAGTGCAGCTCTTTCCCCTCCAAATATTTAGATATTACTTTTATGTGTGTGAATACTAGTTCGGAGTGGAAATTCTGCAAATTTCATTATTGCAGCATGGTGCAACACCCCTGAGGAAGCATGTGACTGCCACACCCTCACGTGTTCCAAGTATCCCTATTTCAAGATGTTTCCAGACTGTCGTACAGTGGACTGCATCTACGTCCCTCTGTCACAGCTGACAGTTAATCAGTTTTTTTTCATTGTAGATAATACTTTATTATTCAGAGTTCATATATATATCTGATATAGCCTTTATGAACTATTAATCTTTGATTTGCAGTAGTATTTCTTGCATTACATATTTTTCTCATTATCGATGTGTGTGCATATTATTCTTATTATTACATAATATATGTTACACATAGACTAAATCTTATAGAATACCCCCCAAAATGTGTCATGGGAGGCTGGCTCTCAAATTATATAATTTACAGTCATTGCTTAATAGAATTTATTCATATATAATCATAGATCTATAAGCCACTGATTTTCTCATTTAATAACGCATTCTGGTTCTTCGAGCTATCTTAGAATTAATCATTATCTTGCATTCATAAAATTATATATTTTTATCAGTATTATACTGGAGTCAGATTTCCCCACAATGGGTAGTTTCTTTCACCCTGATGCCCCTGTTACCTAGCAGTAAATAGGTACCTGGGAGTTAGAAAGCAGTTACGGGCTGCTACTTGGGTGAGTGTGTGCGTGTGTGTACTCACCTATTTGTGCTTGCAAGTGTTGAGCTCTAGCTCTTTGGTCCAGCCTCTCAACTGTCAATCAACTGGGATACATGTTCCTGAGCCTATTGGGCTCTATCATATCTACACTTGAAGCTGTGTATGGAGTCAGCCTCCACCACATCACTGCCTAATGCATTCCATTTGTCAACCACTCTGACACTAAAAAATTCTTTCTAATATCTCTGTGGCTCATTTGAGCACTCAATTTCCATCTGTGTCCCCTAGTGTGCGTGTGCCCCTTGTGTTAAATAGCCTGTCTTTATCTACCATGTCAATTCCTCTGAGAACCTTGTACGTGGTGATCATGTCCCCCCTAACTCATCAGTCTTCCAGCGACGTGAGGTTTAATTACCGTAGTCTCTCCTCGTAGGTCATACCTCTCAGCTTGGGTAATAGTCTGGGCAAACCTTTGAACCTTTTCCAGTTTAGTCTTATCCTTGACTAGATATGGACTCCTTTTTGGGGCTGCATACTCCAGGATTGGCCTGACATATGTGGTATACAAAGTTCTGAATGATTCCTTACAGAAGTTTCTAAATGCTGTTCTTATGTTGGCCAGCCTGGCATATGCCGCTGATGTTATCTTCTTGATATAGGCTGCAGGGGACAGGTCTGGCGTGATATCAACCCCCAAGTCTTTTTTTCTCTCTGACTCTTGAAGAATTTCATCTTCCAAATGATACCTTGTATCGGGCCTCCTGCTCCCTACACCTATCTTCATTACATTACATTTGCTTGGGTTAATTGTGTAGTTTGTCTCTAACAACCATTTGTTAGACCATTCCTTCAGTTTGTCTAGGTCTTCTTGAAGCCTCAAGCAGTTCTCCTCTGTCTTAATCCTTCTCATAATTTTGGCATCGTCAGCAAACATTGACAGAAATGAGTCTATACTCTCCGGGAGATCATTTACGTATATCAGAAATAGGATAGGACCGAGTACAGAGCCCTGTGGGACTCCACTGGTGACTTCACGCCAGTCTGAGGGCTCACCCCTCACTGTAACTCTCTGCTTCCTGTTGCTTAGGTACTCCCTTATCCACTGGAGCACCTTACCAGTTACTCCTGCCTAGCTCTCCAGTTTATGCACCAGCCTCATATGGGGTACTGTGTCAACTGCTTTCCGACAATCCAAGAAAATGCAGTCCGCCCAGCCTTCCCTTTCTTGCTTAACCCTTGTCACCTGGTCGTAGAATTCTATTAAGCCTGTAAGGCAAGATTTACCCTCCCTGTACCCATGTTGGCGATTTGTCAGGAAGTCCTTTCTCTCCAGATGTGTTACTAGGTTTTTTCTCACGATCTTCTCCATCACCTTGAATGGTATACAAGTCAAGGACACTGGCCTTCAGTTCAGTGCCTCTTGTCTGTCACCCTTTTTGTATATTGGGACCACATTCTCTGTCTTTCATATTTCTGGTAGGTCTCTCGCCTTCAGTGACCTATTATACACTATGGAGAGTGGCAAGCAAAGTGCCTCTGCACACTCTTTCAGTACCCATGGCGAGATCTCGTCTGGACCAACAGCCTTTCTCACTTCCAGATCCAACAGGTGCCTCTTGACCTCATGTCTCGTCATTTCGAACCCTTCCAAGGCCGCCTAGTTTACTTCCCCCTCTCCTAGCGCAGTGACCTCACCTTATTCTATTGTGAAGACCGCCAGGAACCTCTTGTTGAGTTCTTAAACAAGAGGCTTGTGTGTGTGTATATGTGTGTGTGTGTTTGTGTATTCACCTAGTTTTGTTTACTGGGGTTGAGCTTTGCTCTTTCGGCCCGCCTCTCAACTGTTTACTAACTACTTTTTTTTCCACACCACACACACACACCCCAGGAAGCAGCCCAAGACAGCTGACTAACTCCCAGGTACCTATTTACTGCTAGGTAACAGGGGCATTCAGGGTGAAAGAAACTTTGCCCATTTGTTTCTGCCTCGTGCGGGAATCGACCCTGCGCCACAGAATTACGAGTCCTGCGCGCTATCCACCAGGCTACGAGGCCCCTTCAGTGTGTGTGTGTAATTACCAAAGTAATTACCTAAGTGTTGTTACAGGATGAGAGCTACGCTCGTGGTGTCCCGTCTTCCCAGCACTCTTTGTCATATAACGCTTTGAAACTACTGACGGTCTTGGCCTCCACCACCTTCTCACCTAACTTGTTCCAACCGTCTACCACTGTTTGCAAAAGTGAATTTTCTTATATTTCTTTGGCATCTGTGTTTAGCTAGTTTAAATCTATGACCTCTATGACTGAGAAAATTCGATACCTAGCATCTTCCAGATCGAAAACCATAATGTCTGTCTGATATTATATCACTTCTCTCCAGGTGTTCTACCGATTTAGTTTTAATTATTTTTTCCAATATATTGACTATTACATTTGTCAATGATACCGGTCTATAATTAAGGGGGTCTTCCCTGCTTCCACTTTTGTAGATTGGAACTATGTTAGCCTTTTTCCACATATCAGCTGCAACTCCTGTAAACAGGGATTCCTGAAAAATTAGTTGAAGTGGAATGCTGAGCTCAGGTGCACATTCTCTCAAAACCCATGGTGAAACTCCATCTGGACCAACTGCTTTGTTCTTATTTAGCTCCTTGAGCATTTATTCCACTTCGTCTCTAGACACCTCTGTGTGCTCTGTGTTGTTCTCTGGAATTCTTATTGTGTCTGGTTCCCTGAAGATTTCATTTTGTACAAACTCACTTTGGAACTTTTTGTTTAATGTTTCACACATTTCGTTTTAATTTTCCGTGAATCTATTTCCCATTTTCAACCTCTGAATATTATCCTTTACCTGCAATTTGTTGTTTATGAATTTATAGAATAGACCTGGTTCTGTTTTACATTTGTCTGCAATCCCTTTTTCAAAATTTCTTTCTGCCTCTCTCCTCACTGCCGTGTAGTTGTTTCTCGCATCTTTGTATCGCTGGTATGTTTGGGGGTTTGGCCTCTTCCTGTATTGATTCCATTTTTGTGTCTTTTGGTCTCTGGCCCTCTCGCAATTTCTGTTGAACCAATCCTGTTTCCTAGTTCTGCATCTCTCTTTTGGTATAAATTTTTTTGTGCCCTTATCATATATTTCACAAAATTTGACATACATCTCATTCGCTTCCTTGCCTAGCAACAAGTCTGTCCAATTATACTCACTAAAAAAATTCTAAGGTTGCCATAATGTCCTCTCCTAAAGTCAGGTTTTTCAATTGCAACCACCTTATTTTCTTCCAGATTATAATGCATTGCATACTTTATTCCCAAAAAGACATGGTCACTTTTACCCAAGGGAGGAAGGTACGGAATGTCAAATATTTCTTCCTCCTCCATGGATTTCAAGTCGAAGTCGCCGACTATCAACGGTCATGATCTATCGTTATCCGCTCTCGCTATGATCTCTCTCATTATTGTTATAAGACCTTCTCGTTTACTATCTTGCTCCTCCTTTCACCATGTGCTGCTTAGCGGTGGACTATATGCATTTATGATCATTAGTTTATCATCCTCATGGCAGATCTCTAGTGCTATTATGTCAACTTCTTGTGGATTGGCAGTCATTATTTCGTTCACCTTTAGGTGTTCTTTCACCAGCACAGCAACGCCACCGCCTTTCCTAATTTTTCTGTCCCTTCTCCAAATAGAGTAGCCCCGTGGGAATATGACCTCATTTAAAATAACATCTTCAAGTTTTGTATCCGCGAGTGCAACAATGTCTGGTGTCTGCAGCTGTATTACATCTCTTAACTCCAGTATCTTCGATCTTGCTCCATCTATGTTGGTGTATGCAATCTTCAGGAACTTGTTCCCCCTCTTCTTATTTTTCACTATCCCTCTCTCTAATGATTTTGTTGGTTTGCCTTTATGAACCACTTTACTGGTCTGCCTACCCCTATCACTTTGTAGAAAAAGAATTGATTTCTTCTTCATTCCTGCTCTCATTTAAACGTTTTGCCTCGGCGAGGTTCAGTTTCAGCTTGTCCCTATCTTCTTTTGAAAGATCTCGTCTTAACGACCACACTTTCCCATCCTCATCACTTTGTAATTTTCTAGCATTCCTTAGTACTTCTTCCATCTGTGTGTGTGTGTGTGTGTGTGTGTGAGTGTGTGTGTGTATTCACCTATTTGTACTCACCTATTTGTGTCTGCAGGATCGAGCGTTGACTCTTGGATCCTGCCTTTCGAACCGTCGGTTGTTTACAGCAATGACTCCGGTCCTTTTTTCCTATCATACTTAGTTATAAAATTATGAATNAGGAACATATACTCTCTTCCCACAACCAAACCATCACCAGAGAAATCTTAACAAATAACACAGAAATCATCAATAGGTACAGCGATAGCAGGCGGCTTGACATCTGCGAGGCACTACACATCAAGAAGTCAACACCAGCAATCAACAGTCAATTAATGCACAACTATATTCTACCCACTTCAAGACCCCGCTCCAATATATATATATATATATATATATATATATATATATATATTATATATATATATATATATAATATATATATATATATATATATATATATATATAACTGAAAACTCACACCCCAGAAGTGACTCGAACCCATACTCCCAGGAGCAACGCAACTGGTATGTACAGGGACGCCTTAATCCGCTTGACCATCACATCAGTTGTATCTAGTCCTGGGGACCATTCAGGCTTGTTTGCATTTGTGTTCCTCACGTGTTGCCCCAAAAAATGAGGTGATTTGATAAAATGCTATGCCCAAGATTACCATCCGAGTGCCGGCGGGGAAGTGGTTCATATAGCTCCGGCTATCACTTCCTTATGTCCGGTCGTGATGGTCAAGCGGATTAAGGCGTCCCTGTACATACCAGTTGCGTTGCTCCTGGGAGTATGGGTTCGAGTCACTTCTGGGGTGTGAGTTTTCAGTTGTATCTAGTCCTGGGGACCATTCAGGCTTGTTTGCATTTGTGTTCCTCACGTGTTGCCCCAAAAATGAGGTGATTTGATAAAATGCTATGCCCAAGATTACCATCCGAGTGCCGGCGGGGAAGTGGTTCATATAGCTCCGGCTATCACTTCCTTATGTCCGGTCGTGATGGTCAAGCGGATTAAGGCGTCCCTGTACATACCAGTTGCGTTGCTCCTGGGAGTATGGGTTCGAGTCACTTCTGGGGTGTGAGTTTTCAGTTGTATCTAGTCCTGGGGACCATTCAGGCTTGTTTGCATTTGTGTTCCTCACGTGTTGCCCCAAAAAATGAGGTGATTTGATAAATGCTATGCCCAAGATTACCATCCGAGTGCCGGCGGGGAAGTGGTTCATATAGCTCCGGCTATCACTTCCTTATGTCCGGTCGTGATGGTCAAGCGGATTAAGGCGTCCCTGTACATACCAATTGCGTTGCTCCTGGGAGTATGGGTTCGAGTCACTTCTGGGTGTGAGTTTTAAGTTGTATCTAGTCCTGGGGACCATTCAGGCTTGTTTGCATATATATATATATATATATATATATATATATATATATATATATATATATATATATATATATATATATAAAGGGAAGGGAAGGGTATATATAAAGGGAAGGGGGTGGTAGGAGAAAAGCACACAGAAACTGTATTGGAGGGGACCTACATTCCCTCCAATGCGTTATGTGTGGTTTCCTCCGAGGCTATGGATCCCCCTTCTTCCAGCCAGAGGTGGTACTCTCTCTCTCTCTTTATATATATATATATATATATATATATATATATATATTATATATATATATATATATATATATATATATATATATATATATATGTATATATATATATATATATATATATATATATATATATATATATATTTTATATATATAAATATATATATATAATATATATATATATATATATATATATATATATATATATATATATATATATATATATATATATATATATGCGAACAAGCCTGAATGATCCCCAGGACTATATGCAATTGAAAACTCACACCCCAGAAGTGACTCGAACCAATACTGCCAGGAGCAACGCAACTGGTATGTACAGGGACGCCTTAATTCGCTTGACCATCACAACCGGACATAAGGAAGTGATATCCGAAGCTATTTGAACCACTTCCCCGCCGGCACTCGGATGGTAATCTTGGGCATAGCATTTTATCAAATCACCTCATTTTTTGGGGCAACTTGTGAGGAACACAGATGCGAACAAGCCTGAATGGTCTCCAGGAGTTTTCAGTTGCATATAGTCAACCCCAATTCAGTTGCATATAGTCAACAAAAATTATCTCAATCATAGCATTTCTTGGGCATCCTAAGATAATTCTCATGGCTTCATTTTGTACCTTCTCCAACTTGCCCATCCTACCTTTACCAAAATAAGAAATGACAGGTGCAGTATAATCAATAAGAGATCTTACAGTACTCAAGTATATCATTCGTAGCACAGGGACTCCCACTCCCTTTCCACAGCATGCCATAAGGCCTTCAAAGGTATCGGTGATGCAACGGCACATGCGCGATACGGCGCTTTGAAAGTTTATACTTATTTCACTGTCCTGACATTATTTTTCTATGTACGTCATTCATTTTTGTGCCAATGTGCTCGCAATAGAATGTTCTATGAGCATATATGTAAAAAAGATCAGCAAAGCGTAAGTTAGATTAGATTTTATGAGGACATCATTTTGAGTCCTGTGTGCAGAAGCGGGTAGACGAAACTGGACGTACGGTTATGTCCAGGGCACAGTAAAGTGCGTGTAAGTAATTTCCTGTTTGAATTTTCCTTCGTGGTTATACATTGTTATATGTATATATTTTCAGATTATAATTCGTAATATGTAAATATCTCAGAGTGAAATAATGTACATTCGTATTTTTTATTTTGCAACACTTTTTTAGTATTTTTTATTTTACAACACTTTTTTCGTATTTTTATTTTACAACACTTTTTTCGTATTTTTATTTTACAACAATAATACAACATACATAATAATTTTGTTTAGTATTTATTTATAATAACATTTTATTTTACAAACCCATTGTACCCTCTTGTAAATATATAACTATTAATATTATTATTGGTAAATGGTAAAGATAAATAAGCAGGTTTTGGGCAGATCTAGACATGCCGAAAGGCTTTGCGAGTTAGTGGTTTAAAAAGAATGTAAGAACACCAATGTTATGTACTCTCTCGAGAAAATGTATATTCTTGTAAATAAATGAATAAATAAATTCGTTTGTTTAATTCTAATGCGTGTAGGCAAGAGAACAGTTGTGAACGCCATCTAGAGCACAAGTACATGAGCGCCCAAAATACTTTTACACAAAAGACATGTACAAACATGCGTGTGGCTTCTGACTTCTTTTTATTGATTAATATTAAATATTAGGCGCTTACCTATAACAGTTATCATTTTATACAAGTATAACTATCACATAATAAAATATAAAAGGAGTTTATAAAAAAACTGACAGAAGTGTTGTGCTTTGTGCGTTGTATCGTGTTTGTGTCCATTCAGGGTGTGTTGTGTTTACGCTGGTGGGCGGCGTCCTTACCAACTCCGGATGATGTCTATTACATCACTAAACTTCATTTAATAACTATATGCCTGTTAAGTAGAAGATTTAATTGTTAATAGCACTATATTGTCGTTTTAATATGGAACACGTACACATATGCGAAACGTCCAAAGCTGGTGTCCGAAGTGGTAAAAATATTAGTGTGCGATGTTGTTGTAGTGAGTAATCCTTATACTCGATCCATTATCTCATTTTCTTAATGCATTACTAATCACACAAGCTACAATTCTTTCCCCAATTACAGGTAATACTCTTCTCACCTTGTTGGAGGGAGCTGAGGTGTAATCACCATATAACCCAGCGATGTGAGAACAGCAAACCAGTACAATCTCCAGTCAAGAATGTAGTACTCGGCTTGGGCAGTTCTAGTCGACCCAAGACGCTACAGCTTCGACACAGAGCAACAGCAGACTACGACCGCATCCAGCTACAACGCTCTCGCTCTCCGAGTTCAGACACTCGCAATTCCCAATCGAGCCGCCACGCTCTCCCGCATAGAGCTCCACGACTCCGGCCTCACTCAGCTCTCTGCTCTGCTCCAGGCTTCGTCTCAACGTCTACGACACTGCTGTATCCAGGACTACTAAATAAATATGAAACTCACTAAACACTGTGTATCTAATCAACCCAACAACGTAACATAATAGTACGTTACATTGTCAATGTACAGAGTGTCAATGTCCTCGAGTGTCGAGGCATTTGTTTTCTGTGTTTAGCTGTTGGTGGCGCCAGGTATAAATGTGGCACGGGTCAGATGTGGCCCAATTTGTTGGTCGACTGAAGATTTACCAGTGCTTTGACTATTTGGTATTTTTCCTGTAACGAGTGGTCACCTCCTTCTAATATATGCTCGATGGTAAAGGGTATTTTAAGTCTAATAATCCTAGGGAAAACCATCTTTAATATTCTAGGAAATAAACAACATCCCACAACCAGACATAAACTCTGCAAGGATGGCTATACACCGTCAACTGAGTTAGAAATGGCAAATGAATTTAATAGCTTCTTTTCATTGGTTGGTGCTAACCTTGCCAGAAAAATCCCACAGACTCAGACACATATCTATAAATCTATCAATTTTTTGTAAAAATCTCTTGTATGTATGTACCTTACCTGAATAAACAATTATTTATTTATTATTTATTTATATCCTGTCCAATAACGATGGTCAGTTTACAGCCTCTGATACTGCTATTGAGTTCAATAAATTCTTCTCTTCCATTGGGTCAGCCCTTGCAAATGATATTCCATCTTCCAGTACTGATGTTCAGGACTATCTTACAGGTAACTATCCACAGTCTCTGTACCTAACGCCTGCAAATTCCACTGATGTTAATGAGATAATCCTTTCCCTTAAAACCAAGTCTAGTGCCCTTGAGGAGATACCAACTTTAATTTACAAAAAGCCTCCAGATCTTTAACTCCTGCTTTTGCATTGCTATTCAGCAAGTCACTTGAACTCCAAACCTTTCCAGATGTTCTAAAAAAAAAAGCGAGAGTAACCCCTATCCACAAATGTGGTGATCTCACTGATGTCAACAACTTCAGACTTATATCAATCCTGCCAAACTTGTTAACAATGTTTGAAAAACTAATCTACAAGCAACTTTACTCTTATCTAGCCAAACACAATATACTTAGTTCATGTCAATATGGCTTCAGACCCAAAAAAGTACTAACAATGCTCTTATTAGTAAGATTAACTTGATACATGCAGCTCTTGATAAAAATGAGTTCCCTGTTGGGTTATTTGTGGACCTACGTAAGGATTTTGACACTGTCAACTACCAAAACCTTCTTAAATTACATCATTATGGAGCCAGAGATCACTCCCTGCAATACCTTCAGTCTTACCTTACTGACAGGTAAGGGAGCCGGTCGGCCGAGCGGACAGCACACTGGACTTGTGATCCTGTGGTCCTGGGTTTGATCCCAGGCGCCGGCGAGAAACAATGGGCAGAGTTTCTTTAACCCTATGCCCCTGTTACCTAGCAGTAAAATAGGTACCTGGGTGTTAGTCAGCTGTCACGGGCTGCTTCCTGGGGGTGGAGGCCTGGTCGAGGACTGGGCCGCGGGGACACTAAAAAGCCCCGAAATCATCTCAAGATAACCTCAAGATAACCTGACAGGCTCCAGTATGTTTCTGTGAATAATTTCTCCCACCCTACCCATCAACATTGGTGTTCCCCAGGGCAGCATACTTGGCTCTCTCCTCTTTCTCATCTACATTAATGACCTTCCAAATGCCTCCCAACACCTCAAACCAATTCTATTTGCTGACGACACAACCTTCATCTACTCCAGACCTGACCCCCTCGCTCTAAATGTCACAGTGAATACTGAGCTAAATAAAGACCATCTTTGGCTAACTGCCAACAAACTCACCCTCAACATTGACAAAACTTTCTATATTTTGTTTGGCAATAAATCCTCAAATCAAATAAATCTCAGGATACACAATACCCAAATTTGTAACAAAGTAGATGGCAAATTTCTTGGCGTTCTCATTGACCACAAGCTGAATTTCCAGGGACACATTCTAAATATATCAAAAAAAGTTTCAAAAACTGTTGGCATTCTTTTTAAGATCAGATATTATGTACCTCGCTCTGCCCTGATGATGCTCTATTACTCTCTCATCTATCCTTATCTCAACTATGGTATTTGTGCTTGGGGTTCTACTACCCAAAATCATTTATGTCCTCTAATTACTCAACACAAAGCTGCTATTAGGACAATATCCAACTCTGGCCCCAGACATCACTCGGTACCCCTACTAAAATCTCTGAATATGTTAGATATTAAGTCACTGCATATCCTCTCATATGTATTTTTATATATATATATATATATATATATATATATATATATATATATATATATATATATATATATATATTATATATAACGCTGAACTGTAATGTCAATCCTGACCTTAAAAGCTTCCTAAAAGGTTGTAACAGAACCCATGAGCACCACACCAGAAACAAATACCTATTTGATATTCCAAGAGTACGACTTAATCAAACTAGAAATGCTCTACAAATCAAGGGACCCAGAATGTGGAATGACCTTCCCAGTCATGTTAAAGACTGTACCTCTCCCAACCAGTTTAAGATAAAAACTAAGCACTACCAATTAACTCCATGTAACCTACCTTCCCTAAATGTCAACCCATGTCTGCTATTTTAAACAATGCTGTTTGTCGACCAAATTGTATATTTGCTATTTTTCTGCCATGTTCCCCCCTTTTTTAATTTTATATTATCTCAACACAATTTATACTTTAATCTCAATTAGTATTAAGTTTTAATCTTAGTGTTTTTCCTGCCCGAAACGCTTTACGTAATAGTGGCTTTAGGCATTGTATGTACTAGCTCTATCTATAAATCCATCAATGTTTGTATCACACCTTGTATGTATGTACTTTACCTGAATAAACATTTGAATTTGAATTTTTGAATATCAACACATATCTCTCAGGCAGCTATCCAAACTCTCTTCTCCATTTACCAGTCAGCCCGACAGATGTTGTGTCCGTCATACACTCACTAAAACCAAAGCTGGGAACATCAGTGAAATCCCATCCATTGTGTACACGACAAGAGCGCCTCCCATGCCCTTGTGGCACTCATTGCTCTGCTATTCAACAAATCCCTAGAGTGTCATACCTTCTCTGATATCCTTAAAAAATGCAAGAGTTACGCCAGTTCATAAAGTTTATATCTGCATTCCGGCAGACATAAATAATTATAGACCAATATCAAATCTACCCATACTATCAAAAATATTTGAAAAAATTATCTACAAACAGCTCTACTCCTACCTCGTAAAATTCGACATACTCAGCCCCTGTCAGTTTGACTTCCGCTCCTAAAAGAGTACCAACGATGCAATTATTAGTCTCCTTGATGTAATTTACTCAGCCATTGACAAAAATGAGTTTCCGATTGGACTTTTCATTGACCTGAGAAAGGTTAGCTTTGATATACTGTTAATCACAATTACCTTTAACGTAAACTCTATCATTATGGAATCCGAGGCTATGCCTTGGACTGTATCCAATCCTATTTTAGTGATAGATACCAATGTGTAGCCATCAATGATATAACCTCTCCCACTCTACCAATAACCGTTGGAGTGCCACAGGGCTGCATCTTGGGACCTCTCCTATTTCTTATGTACATCAATGATCTGCCTAATGTCTCTAACATTCTTAAACCTATATTGTTTGCTGATGACACTACCCTCATCTACTCAAACCCCAACCCACACACACTAAATAATGTTGTTAATAATGAACTAAAACAAGTCCACTTACGGATGTCAACCAACAAACATAGAAAATAATAGAGATAATAGAGATAATTAACTAATAGAGATAATTAAATAATAGAGATAATTAACATAGAAAAGACCTACTACATCTTATTTGGAAGCAAATCAACAAATGCAATTCGGCTTCAGATAGACAATGTTAACATTAGTAATACAAATGATGGAAAGTTTCTTGGCCTATACTTTGACAAGAGACTCAACTTCAGCACCCACATACAACACATAACTAAGAAAGTCTCTTAGACAGTTGGTATACTCTCCAAAATCAGATATTATGTACCTAACTCTGCTCTCATCTCACTATATTATGCACTAATCTATCTTAATTATTGTATCTGTGCATGGTGTTCAACCACTGCAAACCTCCTCAAGTCCATCATCACCCAGCAAAAATCTGCTATCAGAAAAATAACAAATTCTGCTTTCAAACAACACTCAGCCCCTTTGTTTAAATCCCTAAACATGCTTAACATAAGCTCTCTCCACACATTCTCTTGTATGAAGTACATATACAAAACCCTGTTCTTAAATGCAAATCCTGCTCTGAAACTCTCCCTGGACAGATGTAATAGGACCCATTATGGCCACACCAGAAATAAATATCTCTTTGATATCCCCAGAGTCAAACTTAATCTGTGTAAACACTGCAAATAAAGGGACCAAGTCTATGGAACTCACTCCCTAATGAATCGAAAAGCTATCCAACTATTGCGTCATTCAAAAACAAAACTAAAAAGTACCTAATTTCATCTTCATAGTTTCCTACCTTGTTGCTTTAAAACTGCACTGTATCAAGTGCTACCCAATCTCCAACTCTTTATGCACCTAATCCAAACAACTTTACCATTGTGATCATTGCTGTCTTCTTATATGTGCTATCAATTGGCTGTATGGTGCTTATTAATCTTTGTTTAAATTACCAATCAAGCTGTCAATGTAATCAGTCAGAGCCACCAATGTGCTATAATATACCTACTAATCTCTCTCATCTCATTTTTTTCTTGCAATGTATCTGTTATCTTTTAATTCTGCTAGAATTTACCTACTTAAAATTATCTGTTAGATTAAGGACCTGCCCGAAAGGCTGCGCGTACTAGTGGCTTTACAAGATTGTAAATACCATACTGTGTATCCTCACAAACCCAATGTATCTTCTTGTAAGTAAATAAATAAGTAAATAATTAAATAAATAAGTGTGATAAAATACTTGTTTGAAATTTACTCTGGCACTATGATGTCGGAAGCAGTGAAGGAGATAGTGTTCGATTGTTTCAGGCACCTGACAGTGGATGCAGAGTTCGTTAATGTCTGGTTCTGATCGGGGGAGAAAAACGCAAGCCAGTATGGGGGGACTATTTATAAATAGTAGTGTAGAGATGATAAGTGCAGTAATACAAAATGATCAATGTCAAAGAGACTTTAAGACAAAGTCTATATTAACATAGCTGCATAGATACAGCGGTACTGCAAAAGTGAATTTAATGAGAAATAAACAGTAGCACATTTATAACAGATGCATAGTACCAGTTAGCCAGATAATGCAAAGCTGCAGAACACAAAATATGCTTATTGCTATAATTAAAGTACAAGACAAATGTTATAAGATAGTTGAGACTTAAAGTAAATCTAATGTGAATAATCCGTGTCAACATTTATAACAGGTGCATAAAGCCAAGTGCCAGATAGTGCAATAAGCTGCAAAATACAAATTATGTTTATTGGCTATAAATAATGGCCCCATAGTGCAAAGGTGAGCATGACGTTTTCCATTTCGTCGCAAAATCTTGGGTGATGGTATTTTTGAAGGCTCCTTTACGTGCAACAAGGGGAATTGAATGATGGGTAATGTGAGGCGTGTTTGTGCAATGCTTTGGCTAGTTGGTCTAGTAGTTCATCATGGAGAATACCACAATGCGCTGAGGCATATTGGATAGAGGTGTCATAACCGTTCAATCGATGT
>WNGS01168785.1:12074-22821 GCA_020271785.1 Procambarus virginalis
TCCCCCACATCTTGCTGTAGAATATAACAATCAAAATTCTCATTCAGTAAAAGCAAGCTATATATATATATATATATATATATATATATAATATATATATATATATATATATATATTACACATCTGGTTCTTGGATGATGGTACCCCTAGCTGTTTCCCAAGACTCCCTCCTGGAGGACATCAGAAAAATCCAGAAGCAAGGTGCAGTTTTAGGCCTCACCCTGAACCCTTCTAAATGTGAAATAATATGTTCCAATCAGGGCATCGTAGAGAGAATAGAGGGTCTTCTGCCAAACACCATAAAACTAAACCTGAAGACAGCACACTCCTAGGAGCTCCCCTGGGGTTGAAAGCCATCGATGAGGTCCTTGATAAGAAATCGCCAACCTTAAGAGGATGGATGGGAGGATTGAGGATATTGATGCTCATGATGCACTCTACCTCATCACCAGATGTCTGTCCCTCCCAGGTTAACCTACTTTCTGAGGTGTTCACCATCTTACAGTAGCCAAAAACTAAGTGAGTATGACCGGTTACTGAAATCAATGCTAGAAAAAGCCCTTAACCTCTCTCTTGATGACCTGCAGTGGAAACAAGCCTCTCTTCCCGTAAGACTTGGGGCCTCGGAGTTCGAACAGCAACGCAAATCGCTGTTCCAGCCTTCCTGTCCTCCTTATCAGCATCCGACGACCTTGTGAAGGAAATTCTACCTGCCCACTTACATCAGCTGGCAGTGTACATGATCCCAATTTTACACGCTGTGCCACAGAGTGGGCCTCTCGTGCAGGCCCATCACCTCAACCACCATCCCCAAAAGCCCACAGGCAATCCAGCTGGGATGGCCCCATTGTAGACAAGTTGCTGCAGTGCCGGGATGCTGCATCAACACAGCACGACATTGCTCGCCTCACAGCAGTAGCAGCCCCACATGCAGGGGATTTCCTGTTAGCAACCCCAATGTCGGCAACTGGCACGCGTCTCACACCACACGCCCTCCGAATTGCTGTGGCCCTTTGCCTTGCTGCCCCAATCCACACCAGATATAGGTGTATTTGCGGCGAGGTGGTGGCTGACGGGTACGGCCACCATGGCCTACTCTGCCAAAGCACAGGAGGATGGCACTCGAGGCACAGTGAAGTTAACGACATAATCAAGAGGAGCCTCACCACAGCTGGATGCCCAGCTGAGAGAGAGCCTCGTTACCTAACGCCCCGTAACTCTGATGCTCTTATTGGTCGCCCGGATGGTATCACAGTGAACCCCTGGAAGAATGGCAAGCAGTTGGTATGGGACTACACGTGCGTATCAACCCTGGCTAACACCTACATTGAACTCAGTGTTGCACAACCAGGTGGCGCTGCCACCCACAGGGAAGCAGCCAAATCCCGTAAGTATAGAGAACTGGATCACCACTACAATTTTGTCCCCATTGCTTCTGAGACACTCGGCGCCTGGGGTAAAAGTGCTACCAGTTTTTTGAAGGAACTGGGTTCTAGGCTCATTGAAACAACAAGGGACCCTAGAGCTGCCAGCTTTCTTTTCCAGCGCCTCAGCGTGGCGATACAGAGGGGAAATGCGCACTGCATCCAGGGTTCCTGCCCGCCATCTGAGGAGCTGGAGGAACTCGACAACTTATGATAACCATCTTTGTAACCTATATGTAACTCCTTTTTTGTAACAAAGTTCAAATAAAGCAAATATATATGTGTACATACAAAAGAATGGGGGGTAGGAGAAGAAAATATTAGTGTTCAGTGAGAAACCACAAGGTCTCCTCTGAATACGTTTTATTTTCTTCTCCGAGGCTATGGGTCCCCACATTGGCACCAGAGGTGGTACCCTCACAAACTTTTATATATATATATATATATATATATATATATATATATATATATATATATATATATATATATATATATCTATAATATATATATATATATCGCAATTGACGATCACAAAACACTGATCATTTTATGCGGAAAATCCACAGAGAAAAATGAAAGGAGGTGAACGTTTCGACTCGTTAGAGCCTTTGTCAACACCAGACTGACGATATATTATCAATTGTGGGGATTTCGTGGAACGGAATTTAATTGAGTCTGCTCTAATCAGTCAGTGTCCAAATCTTCTTAATGTTAGTACTGGAATGTACAAACTTGATCCATTTTTAAGTTATAATATTGCACAACAGTTTAAGAAAAACTCTAACTGTTAGGGAAGCTTACATGTCTCATTATAATTTTTATATTTATATATTCATATATTGCGTGTTCATGAGGCTTTTCTTTAATCTTTCATTCTTATTCTCTGACCGCTTAATCCTCTTTGACCATTCCCAGCTAAGCTATACCTGTCTCTGGTTAATTCTTTCCCTAGGGTTGGGTTGGTCAGGTGTTGGCCTATATATCCTCCCCCCTCCCTTCTCCTCTTGTCAGTCTGGTGTTGACAAAGGCTCTAACGAGTCGAAACGTTCACCTCCTTTCATTTTTCTCTGTGGATTTTCTGCATAAAATGATCAGTGTTTCGTGATCGTCAATTGCATATATATATATATATATATATATATATATATATATATATATAATATATATATATATATATATATATATATATATATATATATATATATATATGCGAACAAGCCTGAATGGTCCCCAGGACTATATGCGAATGAAAACTCACACCCCAGAAGTGACTCGAACCCATACTCCCAGGAGCAACGCAACTGGTATGTACAAGACGCCTTAAACCACTTGACCATCACGACCGGACAAAATGAGGTGATAGCCGAAGCTATTTGAACCACCTCACCGCCGGCACTCGGATGGTTATCTTGGGCATAGCATTTTACCAAATCACCTCATTCTTTGGGGCACACGTGAGGAACACAAATGCGTGGCGTCTAAGGCGTCTAATTTTAAGGCGTCTTGTACATACCAGTTGCGTTGCTCCTGGGAGTATGGGTTCGAGTCACTTCTGGGTGTGAGTTTTCATTCATATATATATATATATATATATTATATATATATATAATATTATATATATATATATATTATATATATATATATGTATATATATATATATATATATATATATATATATATATATATATTATATTTATATATTTATATATATATATTAGTATATTGATATATTTTGGTAGCAGTCCTTCCTGTAGACATATATTATTAAATATGCCCGAAAAAGTAAGATTAATAATTCTAACACGAATTTTCTCTATATTTCTTATGTTCCTTTTCACTGTCGGTGGTAATTGAAAAATCAGTTCTCCAAAATTCATTTTTATTTCTAGTCTGACGCGACGCTAGAAGGCATTTCGTAATAACTTATTACATTTTCAAAGACTTTAGGTTACACACATACAACTAACACTAAACAGTTTAAACAGCTTTCATTTTATACCTGCATTTCGGTGAGGTGATATGTTACAATAGTTTTGGATGAGGTGAAAACAAACGTTCAACAAAAGCCAGAACACGAAATAACGGGGTATAAGCTAAGGGAAGAATGAAGTAACTGCAGAGGGCCTATTGGCCCATATTTCTTGATGCTTCTATATTGGAGCGGAGTCTTGAAGTGGGTAGAATATAATTGTGCATTAATCGGCTGTTGATTGCTGGTGTTGACTTCTTAATGTGTAGTGCCTCACAGATATCAAGCCGCCTGCTATCGCTGTATCTATCGATGATTTCTGTGTTTTTTGTTAAGACTTCTCTGGTAATGGTCTGGTTGTGGGAAGAGATCATATGTTCCTTGATAGAGCCCTGTTGCTTATGCATCGTTAATCGCCTGGAAAGAGATGTTGTTGTCTTGCCTATATACTGAGTTCTTTGAGGCTTACAGTCCCCAAGTGGGCATTTGAAGGCATAGACGACATTGGTCTCTTTCAAAGCGTTCTTTTTTGTGTCTGGAGAGTTTCTCATGAGTAGGTTGGCAATTTTCTTGGTTTTATAGTAGATCGTCAATTGTATCTTCTGATTTTTGTCTGTAGGGATAACGTTTCTATTAACAATATCTTTCAGGACCCTTTCCTCCGTTTTATGAACTGTGGAAAAGAAGTTCCTGTTAAATAGTCTAATAGAGGTACAGGTGTTGTGTTAGTTGTCTCTTCAGAGGTTGCACAGCGTTTCACCTTCCTTCTTATGATGTCTTCAACGAAACCATTGGAGAAGCCGTTGTTGACTAGGACCTGCCTTACCCTACAGAGTTCTTCATCGACTTGTTTCCATCCTGAGCTGTGGCTGAGAGCACGGTCGACATAAGCGTTAACAACACTCCTCTTGTACCTGTCTGGGCAGTCACTGTTGGCATTTAGGCACATTCCTATGTTTGTTTCCTTAGTGTAGACTGCAGTGTGGAAACCTCCGCTCCTTTCCATGACTGTTACATCTAGAAAGGGCAGCTTCCCATCCTTCTCCATCTCATAAGTGAAACGCAACACAAAGTTCTGCTCAAATGCCTCCTTCAGCTCCTGCAGATGTCTGACATCAGGTACCTGTGTAAAAATGTCGTCAACATACCTGCAGTATATGGCCGCTTTCAAGTTCATGTCGACTAA
The DNA here is from genome assembly GCA_020271785.1 of Procambarus virginalis. Classification (NCBI taxonomy): domain Eukaryota; kingdom Metazoa; phylum Arthropoda; class Malacostraca; order Decapoda; family Cambaridae; genus Procambarus; species Procambarus virginalis. Next base: position 16,654 of record WNGS01168785.1, read on the forward strand.
GACCTTTTGCTCGATGGTACCCATGTAGAAGTTCGCAAACAGCACACCTAGTGGAGAACCCATGGCGACCCCATCTACTTGCTTATACATGTGTCCATCTTCTACATGGGTACCATCTCCTTGGTGATCCAAGGAGATGGTGAGATTGTTCCTGTGATGCAAGGCCCAGCGTAACAAGCGCTGATTGGAGAAGTGGGCTAGCAGTAGGAACCGAAGGAGATTGTGATACATGATGTTCACATGGTGATGAAGGATTCAGTGAAGTTTGGAGAGCTGATCCTGATGGAGAAAACGAACAATGTTTCGAAGTCAAAGAAGAGGTTGAAGTTGTAACTTAGTAGATTGGATTCATTGTGTTGCACGTCGGGCAGGATGTTGAGTGGCTCCTCTTTGATGACTGTAGCTATAGTTCATGATCTCATCTTGCGGTGGTGTGTTGGTGTTCCTATCACCACGGTGGAAGACTGAAGGTTTTCTAATACCTGGCAGGGCGAGAATGGAGTTAGTACTAGACAAGGATTTATGCCTTTCAAATGCAATGGAAGGCAAGTTTGTCTTACAATATTTTAGCCGTGGGCTGATAAAGTTGTCTGGAAGAGCATGTTTATTTGGATTTGGTTCGTAGAAAGAAGGATCTTTCCTGGTGTTGGAATAGATCGAGAATTTAAAACCATTGTAGTCAGGCCAAGTACAACGAGAAGGATTAGACAATACCTTGGTGGTGTTGGCTGTCTTACTCAGCTCGTTGGAGGAGATGGTATCACACTTTTTCTGACGTTCCTGACGGTGTCCGTACTGCGGGCACTGCTTCCCGGGGTGTTTCACAACGTCAGCAGCCGTACTGTTCTGGACGGAAATTGCTGTAGAATATCTGATGGTAGAACATGGGATAGTATATATAGGAATATTACCTGAGCTTGTCGGGGACAGAGGCTCATCATAGTTCATGGTATGGCTGAACGGCTCAAAAGACACTGGTATCTGCATCATTGGTGCCTTTTAAAAGAGGAGCGTTCGGCTTATCTGTCATCTGAGACATGTGACAATTTTTGACAAGGTGTTTAATGTCTCGAATCATACCTGGCCAGTAGTAGTCCTGTTTCAGGGCCTTGTAGGTCTTATAAAAGCCGTAGTGTGAGCGAGATCCCCTGACCAGACGCAAGATATATGATCATAGGCTGTTGGGAACTACCAGTTGTTTGATGCAGGCCGATCGTCGTTCTCCTTCAATTTTCTGTTCTGTAATGCCAGTACAACACTTTATTTTCTACAAAGAAACCAGGGATAGAGTTAGGTTGTGTCTCAGCCTGTAAGAATAAAGTTGTTAACGAAGGATCCTCTCTCTGCAACTTACAGAACTCCAGCATAGTGAGATTCGGTGGGAGGCTCGGAGAATCTTGAGGAACAGTTGCAGCAGCTGGTTTCGGGCGATCAGCTGTGTCCAACTTCGTCACCATAACAGGAGGGAAGACGTCGTCAGAATCTTTTGATTGGACCTCTTCAACCAACTACAAAACAGGATTTTTCACTGCCGAGTCACATACCTGGGGATCTTCCTTGATTACATTCGCAGGTTGTTGATCTTCTGCCAAGTCGTTGCCCAGGAGAAGTTGAACTCCTGACATGTGAAAAGGCTTTTCCCGGATGGCGACTTTGACTTCACCTTGCATAAACGGACAATCCAGGCGGACTCTGGCAAGTGGATATGGAGTAGTGGCAGTTAGGTCCGTGATGAGGACAGTTTCTCCGGTGTAGATGACGTTAGGTGCAGCTGATTTCATAAGAATGGACTGTAGAGCAGCTGTGTCCCTCAAGTTCTTCACTTTGAACATTTCCTCCGTATCTCCACGGCTGGCAGAGACTGTTCCGGAGTACAAGTGTCTGTTAAAAAGAGAAAGATCAGTGGAAGAAACACAAATTTTCATTACAGGCTTAGGACTCTTATGAATTTTAGGAGGTGATTTGGGCTTATTTTCACTGCTGACCTTAGAATGAGGATGGGTACACTTTTCTATGCTATGCTCATAGTCTTTGCAATAATTGCAATACAACGAGGAGTTCACATTCCTGGTATTCACTTATTCAGGACTAAACCTGGAGGTCTTACTAGATGGCGTGTCGGCTGGTACTCTATGAATAAGACTGTAGGAGTCAGCCAATTGAGCACATCTGGTAAGATCGTCTTCTTCCTTGTCGGCTAGGTAGAGACGTATTGAATTAGGTACACGCCTGAGGAATTGTTCCACTAAGATGAGATTGACGAGATCTGTAAAGGTGGAGACTTTTACGGCTTCCAGCCACTTCATAAAATATTGCTTTGTGTTATTGGCAAACTCTAGGTAAGTGGTAGCACTTATTTTAAGGTAATCCCTGAACTTACGTCTGTCGGTCTGGGTGGAGAGGAGGTAGGCATCGAGCACTGCTTGCTTCAGTACCTTGTAGTCGGTTTCAGATGCTTTAGTACTGAGAGTCACTGCAGCTCCACCTGTTAAATGAGACCTAAGAAGCACAGACCACTGATCCTGAGGCCAGCTAAGCTGGGTAGCCAGAGCCTAAAATGGAGTAAAAAAGACATCAACTTTTGCCTCAACAAAAGATGGCATAAACTTAATTGCATGTGAAAGATTAAAACGTACCAGAAGGTTAGCATCTGTTTGCTGGCGCCGTGTATGGTGTGCAGTTTCCAAGTCGAGTTCTTTCCTACGGTGGTCTCGAGCACTATCGGCTTGTTTCTTCTCATGTTCACGCTGTATCTCTAGCTCGCGTTCTCTCTTAACTCTAGCAGTTCCTGATTGTCCTCTCGTTGGAATTCAACTACTCACGTTGTATGGCAGCTTGTTCTTTCTCAAGTTCAGCTTGTTTTTCAGCGAGCTTAAGTTGATGTTCAGCTTCCCGTTTCTTCCTTTGGAGAGCTTCCTTTTCACCCTCACGTTCTAGGGCAGCTTGTTCTTTCTGGAGCTGAAGAACTTCTCTCTGAAGAGAAGCTTGTTCCTTCAGACGTTCGCATTCACCGTTAGCGAGTTCTAGCTTCAATTTAATGCCAAGGCGCTCTTATCTGCAATTAAGTATTGTTCATGAGACTCTGCTGTAATAACATCATTATCCAATAGATAATTCATAATGAGATTGTGTAAATCAGTTTTAGTGGCTCCATGTGGGACCGTAAGGTTGTACTCATTTACTAGAGCATGCATCTCCGCCTTGGTGGCACGATGTAGTGTGCCCACTTCATCGTTTGGATTCTTTCTGAATGTGGAAAGACGAAACATGGTAAATGATAGTAAATATATGCAAGAGAATACTCAGGTGGATGTACCAAAATATGTAATGTCAGTGTGACAGGATGACGTGGCAACGGTAAACTATCCTGTTTAAACTTAATAGTCAAGCTTGCATTCAAGAAAAAATGAAACCAACTGTTTCAAGGTCGTATGGGAATCTTGTACCCGGTACTCGACGAGGATAAGGGCAAGAGGGATCCTACTTTAATTGTGAGACATTGTCTCGAAGGTAGTCCAAAAGATGTAGGGATCTCTTACCTTGTCTCTAATGACGAGAACAAAGGTAACAGGTTCCTACTTAACTAGATAGTACTTACAGAATTAACAATCTTTGTGCTCTGGAAAAGAATGTTAACTCCCTACCTGTGTAAGTAACATATCTCTGACCGCCGCATAGGGGTGCGAAGTGTCAATTAATGACCAAAACTGCTTGTAGGGGTCCCAACCTAACAGCATAGTCCGTGCGAGAGGAACTTTGGCCCTATATATCCTCCTACGTTGGGGCTGCAAATATGTGGCTGTACTTGACCCAGAGACAGACCAAAGTACCAGGGGTACCAAAGGGAGTGATCTGTCTGAATGAGAACTCTCCTGTAAGGACGAGAATAAGGTGGTAATCACAAAATATAGCAAAGATTATTAACGACCAATCACGAGTATGACTGTGGCCACCAGACAACACATAATCCAAAGTCATCCAACAATCATATAATGCTACATCTGGAAAGCAAACAGTATGAAGCTTCATTAAAATTATTCAAAGAATAAGGGTTCTGAAAAGTTAAACTTGTAATAAAGTTAAGTACAGTTACCACAACTTTAAGTGAAGGGTCTAGAAGCATTACCTGAGCTAGGCTTCAAGGGTAGGCCCCCAATTTGTGATGGTAAAAATAGGTGTTATTGCAGTTTTCTCTAGGCAGATGGAATGCCAGTCACAAAAGTAAAAATAAAAGTAAAAAAAAAGTTAAACTGCAAGTTGTCTTCACTCTGAGGTTAACTGTAGGAGAAAACATACAGAACAACAATTTAAAAATACTTTGACGTTAAACAAATTACAAGACTAAAATATTATCCAAGCTTGGCTTTAAAAAGAGTGCAAATTAAACAAGATAAACAGACAATCAAATTTACATTATGTTAATGTACAAAATAAAATATGGTGTAGGAATAATGTGACCTAGGCTGACTAAATCCGTTACCACACCAAGATGTGTTAATGGGTCTATTCAGTTGAGCACGCAGGAGTAATCTAACTCGTAGTGGGCTAGGCAGCCCTATATATATACACAATGACGGCTGGGCAGATGGCTATGGTGACTTCTTTAACTATTAACTGGCTGTTAAACTGCTTGTTTCGGATGGCGCGAGCTCCCAGCGACCTAGTATGAAGTGCGAGGTGGGGTGACAGGCAGTGGTGAAGGGGGAGACTGGTAGTACTGTCTAGACGTCTGTAAGTAGTTGTTGTTGTTGTTGTTGTTGCTGCAGTACTTGAATATATAGATGTGGTAATAGGTAGAATAGGTGATGGAGCAGGCGGGTCTCTTCCTAGAGATTTTACTGTGATCTCTAGGAAGAGAGATTTTTCCGTGATCTTTCTTATATATATATATTGTGACGATAATCTCTTATCAGAGATTTTGCCTGCTATCTCCTTAATTCATCACGTCCTCAACAATATGCAAGATACGTTTTGTGTGGCTAAAACGTATATATCAAGACAGCCACACGCACCTGCAACCCTCCTCCCCCCTCTCCAGCACCTGCTGCACACCCTGGCCGACTTGCCAACTACTACTACTCTTAGCAAACTAGCGACTTGCGGCCGTCCAGCGTTCTCATTGGCCGCCCAACAACACACCACTCCCGGTCCTCGCCAAATCACAATCATCGCCAGTTATTGTTGGAGTCCCTTGCATTTCTGCCAGCCAGAATATATCTCGTGCTCCTGCTCTGAACACCTGAATTTGACCCACCTTGTGTGATCAAATAAGAGGTTCTTAGCTAGCGCATATATTCCAGCACCATTTTATTTTGTTAATGTAACCAGTTCCCCCCTTTTCACTTTGTTATATTTTATGTATTTTTCTTTACATTAATTTATATGCCAGGTATCGTCTTTATTTTATTTTGTGTTTTCTATATTAAAGTAAAGTATTTTATTATATTTGTGTTTTCGTGTATCTTGCCTTACCATAGATTATCGACAAGCAGTCACTCTTTTTTTTTTTCCTTTTTTTATTTAAATTAAGTATGTGGCCCAGCACTAACACCTGCTATTTGGAAGACTACCGACCACCATTTCCAACACGTTACCGTCACATATAAATGGGGTCTGTCCACGGAGCTTCACTCAGGTATTGGTAATTGTGGTAAGCATACTTGGCTTTCATTTCCCTTGCTTCATTATTTACATTAATCATTTTTTATTTTCTATGGTGCTGTGTATATTGTGCATTACAGGAATAGCATATGGTGAGAGTGAGACAACTTTGGATTACGTGGTGACTGTAGGCCGCAGTCATACTCTTAATTGGTCATCTCCCCCTTCCGTGTTATTATCCGTGTCTAACATCTTTGTCCCCAGATATTTCTCACTTTTGACAGATTATCACATAGGGTCCCTGGTACTGTGGTCTGTCTCGGGTCAATAGCACCCAAGTCCTGCAATCCGACTCTAGGAGGAAAAAAAGAGGGCTTAGATCCTCTAGCACGAACTATTATTGGCGATTGGGACCTCGCCGATAGTTCTCGTCACCCGTTGACACTCGCACCCCTATCGTCGGTCAGACTGATGGTATTTACCTAAGGTAGGGAATTGGCGTTCTTTCTTTGAGCACAAAGTTCGCTAATTCTGTAAATACCATATTCAATTTCAGTGGGTACCTTG
>WNGS01168785.1:25153-58307 GCA_020271785.1 Procambarus virginalis
ACGTACCTGGGGGACTGAGCTCTTAACGGTTGTATGGGTCTGGATTTTATTTGTTGACTATTACACATTGGGTTCTGTTGGTCAGGAAATTGTAGATCCATCTGCCTATTTTTCCGGTAATTCCTTTTGAACGCATTTTATGTGCAATAACACCATGGTCACATTTGTCGAAGGCTTTTGCGAAAACTGTGTAAATTACATCAGCATTTTGTTTGTTTGCATAGCATCTAATGCCATTTCATAGTGGTCCAGCAACTGTGACAGGCAAGAGCGCACTATTCTGAAACCATGTTGTACGAGGTTATGGAGATGCTGTGATCCATGTATTTTGCGATCTTAATTCTTAGCACTTTCTCAAAAATTGTTATGATGTGCGATGTAGTGCTATTGGTCTGTAATTTTTTGCCTCTGCCTTATTTCCTCCTTTATGGAGTGGTGCTATCTCTGCTGTTTTTAGTATGTCGGAGATTACGCCAGTATCTAGGCTTTGTCTCCAAAGAATGTGAAGGCCCTGTGATAGTGTTTTTTTACAGTTCTTGATGAATATAGAGTTACAAGAATTCGGGCCTGGTGCAGAGTGCATAGGCATGCTGTCTATGGCTTCTTCAAAATCCAGTGGGGGATAGGGGTGAAGTCTGGTATATATGTTGGCATCATATCCATGAAAAATTCATTTGGGTTTTTTTTCCAATTCAAATTTTCCACATTTTTCCAAAAAATTCCTCTTTAGTGTGTTTAGTGGCTTGCTGAAAACAGAGTCGTACTGATTCCTCAGTATTTCGCTCATTTCTTTGTTGTCATCGGTGAAAGTTCCATCTCCCTTTTCAGGGGCTCGATACCAGATGTGGTTTTTTATCTTGATTTGCATAGGAGAAAAAATATTCGGATTTCTCTCTATTTCACTGATAGCATTTTGCTCTCTTTACTTCTCCTGAGTTTTGTATAATTATTGTAGCTTAGTTCAATTCTTTCTATTTCTCTACCTAACTTTCTTCGCCGTTCTTGAGATAGGGTGCGACTCTCAATTTGTTCCGCAATTCGTTTTCTTCGCCTATATAGGAACGACCGTTCACGTTCCAATCTGCATCTCTTCCTCTTTTTTTCTTAGGTGTATGAGAGTTGAACATATTTCTAGTGCTACTGAGCTTATTTTTCCAGGCACTGGTTCAGGTTTACATTTTCTAGCTGTTCTTCCCAGTTTATTTCTGTGAAGTCCTGTTTATTTGCTCCCAGTTTATCAGTTTATTAATAGTTGAATTTGCTGAAATCTCCTCCACTGGGAATTGGGACTGGTTTTGAAGGACTATTCCCCTATTCCCCAGGAGCCGGTCGGCCGAGCGGACAGCACACTGGATTTGTGATCCTGTGGTCCTGGGTTCGATCCAGGCGCCGGCGAGAAATAATGGGCAGAGTTTCTTTCACCCTATGCCCCTGTTACCTAGCAGTAAAATAGGTACCTGGGTGTTAGTCAGCTGTCACGGGCTGCTTCCTGGGGGGTGGAGGCCTGGTCGAGGACCGGGCCGCGGGGACACTAAAAAGCCCCGAAATCAGCTCAAGATAACGTCAAGAAGAAGATGCTTGTCAGAACTTTAATTATGTTGTGATCTGAGTAACAGGTATTTGTAATCATTATGTCCCTGATCAATTCATTATTATTAGTGAAAATGAGGTCCAGCGTGTTCTCCTTCCTAGTTAGTTCTAATATTTGCTGGTTTAAGGCAATCTTGTCGCACATCCGTAGCAGGTCATTTGCATGTGCCTGTTCATCTAGGCTACTTCCCGGAATTTTCTCTGATACAACTGTTCATCTATGTCTTCCATTTCAGGTGCCGTAGGTTGATGTCCCCAAGCAGGGTAATGTTCGGGGCTGGATTTGTGACGTTTTCCAAGCAGTGTTCTATTTTCATTAGTGGTCTTTAAACTGCTGATGATTTGCCTCCGGCGACTTATATACAAGGACAATAACTACATTTAAGATTTCTATTTTGATTATCAGCACTTCCACCATATCGTTTGAGGTGTTCAGGAGCTCAGTGCAGATGAGTGTGTCCTTGATGTACAGCTGACTCCACCGCTGTAGCCTGTGTTCATATCACATCTGAAAAGATTATATTACGAAATCCATTTTTCACCTTCATCGAAGACCTTGGCCATGGCGTAAACATCCGCACCTTCGTGTCAATACCCACAATAATCCAAGTTATTGCTTACTAAATAACTTTAGTATTTACAATGTTCACCACTTGTCTATAAATTCGTGAATGTCCTTAACCTATTTTACATGTTACATGAAGGGTGATGATAGGGTAGAGCCAGGGAGGTCTGGTGTGGGGAGATAATGTGGGGTAGAGCCAGGGATGTCTGGTGTGGGAGATAAGTGGGGTAGAGCCAGGGAGGTCAGGTGTGGGGAGATAATGTGGAGTCGAGCCAGGGAGGTCTGGTGTGGGGAGATAATGTGGGGTAGAGCCAGGGAGGTCTGGTGTGGGGTGATAATGGGAGTAGAGCCAGGGAGGTCTGGTGTTGGGGTGATAATGTGGGGTAGAGCCAGGGAGGTCTGGTGTTGGGGTGATAATGTGGGGTAGAGCCAGGGAGGTCTGGTGTGGGGAGATAATGTGGAGTAGAGCCAGGGAGGTCTGGTTGTGGGGAGATAATGTGGAGTAGAGCCAGGGAGGTCTGGTGTGGGGTGATAATGTGGAGTAGAGCCAGGGAGGTCTGGTGTGGGGTGATAATGTGGGGTTAGAGCCAGGGAGGTCTGGTGGAAGTACCACCATGGGTCACAGTGTTCACGATGGTACCGGACCACCATGGTCAGTGTTCACGGGTACCACCATGGTCAGTGTTCACGGGTACCGCCGTGGCCAGTGTTCACGGGTACCACCATGGTCCGTGTTCACGGGTACCACCATGGTCAGTGTTCACGGGTACCACCATGGTCAGTGTTCACGGGTACCACCATGGTCAGTGTTAACGGGGTACCACCATGGTCAGTGTTCACGGGTACCAACCATGGTCAGTGTTCACGGGTACCACCCATGGTCAGTGTTCACGGGTACCACCATGGTCAGTGTTCACGGGTACCACCATGGTCAGTGTTCACGGGTACCACCATGGTCAGTGTTCATGGGTACCACCATGGTCAGTGTTCACGGGTACCACCATGAGTCAGTGTTCACGGGTACCACCATGGTCAGTGTTCACGGGTACCACCATGGTCAGTGTTCATGGGTACCACCATGGTCAGTGTTCACGGGTACCCCATGGTCATGTTCACGGGTACCACCGTGGTCAGTGTTCACGGGTACCACCAATGGTCAGTGTTCACGGGTACCACCATGGTCAGTGTTCACGGGTACCACCATGGTCAGTGTTCACGGGTACCACCGTGGACAGTGTTCACGGGTACCACCGTGGCCAGTGTTCACGGGTACCACCGTGGTCAGTGTTCACGGGTACCACCATGGTCAGTGTTCACGGGTACCCCCGTGGCCATGTTCACGGGTACCACCGTGGCCAGTGTTCATGGGTACCACCGTGGCCAGTGTTCACGGGTACCACCGTGGCCAGTGTTCATGGGTATCACCGTGGCCAGTGTTCACGGGTACCACCGTGGTCAGTGTTCACGGGTACAACCATGGCCAGTGTTCACGGGTACCACCGTGGCCAGTGTTCACGGGTACCACCGTGGCCAGTGTTCACGGGTACCACCGTGGCCAGTGTTCAGGGGTACCACCGTGGCCAGTGTTCAGGGGTACCACCGTGGCCAGTGTTCATGGGTACCACCGTGGCCAGTGTTCATGGGTACCACCGTGGCCAGTGTTCAGGGGTACCACCGTGGCCAGTGTTCACGGGTACCCACCATGGCCAGTGTTCACGGGTACCCACCATGGTCAGTGTTCACGGGTACCACCGTGGTCAGTGTTCACGGGTACCACCGTGGCCAGTGGTACGGGTACCACCGTGGCCAGTGTTCATGGGTACCACCGTGGCCAGTGTTCACGGGTGCCACCGTGGTCAGGTTCACGGGTACCACCGTGGTCAGTGTTCACGGGTACCACCGTGGCCAGTGTTCACGGGTACCACCGTGGTATCAGTGTTCACGGGTACCACCGTGGTCAGTGTTCACGGGTACCACCGTGGTCAAGTGTTCACGGGTACCACCGTGGCCAGTGTTCATGGGTACCACCGTGGCCAGTGTTCACGGGTACCACCGTGGCCAGTGTTCACGGGTACCACCGTGGCCATGTTCACGGGTACCACCGTGGCCAGTGTTCACGGGTACCACCGTGGCCAGTGTTCATGGGTACCACCGTAGCCAGTGTTCACGGGTACCACCGTGGCCAGTGTTCACGGGTACCACCATGGTCAGTGTTCACGGGTACCACCATGGTCAGTGTTCACGGTACCACCATGGTCAGTGTTCACGGGTACCACCGTGGTCAGTGTTCACGGTACCACCATGGCCAGTGTTTCAAGGGGTACCACCGGGCCAGTGTTCACGGGGTGCCACCGTGGTCAGCGTTCATGGGTACCACCGTGGTCAGTGTTCACGGGTACCACCGTGGCCAGTGTTCACGGGTACCACCGTGGCCAGTGTTCACGGGTACCACCGTGGTCAGTTGTTCACGGGTACCACCGTGGTCAGTGTTCACGGGTACCACCGTGGTCAGTGTTCACGTGTACCACGTGTCAGTGTTCACGGGTACCACCGTGGTCAGTGTTCACGGGTACCCCCGTGGTCAGTGTTCACGGTACCCATGGTCAGTGTTCACGGGTACCACCATGGTCAGTGTTCACGTGGGGTTAGGTCCAGCTCTCTGTACAACAAGTTCAGCAAACCCTTTTGTACTTGCTGGTATTTGACCATGAACAATGACCATGAACACTGACCATGAACACTGACCATGAACACTGACCATGAACACTGACCATGAGCACTGACCATGAACACTGACCATGAACACTGACCATGAACACTGACCATGAACACTGACCATGAACACTGACATGAACACTGACTATGAACACTGACCATGGAACACTGACCATGACACTGACCATGAACACTGACCATGAACACTGACTATGAAACACTGACCATGAACACTGACTATGAACACTGACTATGAACACTGACCATGAACACTGACCATGAACACTGACCATGAACACTGATTATGAACACTGACCATGAACACTGGACCATGAACACTGACCACGAACATTGACCTTGAGCACTGACCATGAACACTGACCATGAACATGACCATGACCACGGACCATGAACACTGATCATGACACTGACCATGAACACTGATTATGAACACTGACCATAAACACTGGACTATGAACACTGACCACGAGCATTGACCTTGAGCACTGACCATGGAACACTGACCATGAACACTGACTATGAGCACTGACCATGAACACTGACCATGAACACTGACTATGAACACTGACCATGAACACTGGACCATGAACACTGACCATGAACACTGACCATGAACACTGACTATGAACACTGACAATGAACACTGACCATGAACACTGATCCATGAACACTGACCACGAACATTGACCTTGAGCACTGACCATGAACACTGACCATTAACCACTGACTATGAGCACTGACCATGAACACTGACCATGAACACTGACTATGAACACTGACCATGAACACTGACCATGAACACTGACTATGAACACTGACCATGAACACTGAACCATGAACACTGACTATGCACATTGCACCTGAACACTGACCATGAACCTGACCATGAACACTGACAATGAACACTGACAATGAACACTGACTATGACACTGACCATGAACACTGACCATGAACACTGACACGAACATTGACCTTGAGCACTGACTATGAACACTGACCATGACACAATGACCATGAACACTGACCATGAACACTGACCATGAACACTGAGAATGACACTGACCATGAACACGGTCCATGAACACTGACTAGGAACACTGACCATGAACACTGACCATTAACACTGACCACGAACATTGACCTTGAGCAATGACCATGGAACACTGACCATGAACACTGACCATGAACACTGACTGTTACACCGTAAAGGTGTTTGGGTTAGTTTTATTAATATATAGGTATAGTCCAATGAGTCACAGACAAGGATTGTGAGAGGCGTCAGCTTGTCCGGCCTGGATCTCACCTCTAGTGTTAATGACAACCAAGTGACCTGACGTCAAGATCATGCGAGTCTCACCTGGCCCCCGCTAATCTTATAATTGAGCCTGGTAGCCCTCAAACATGCCGACGTTTAAGGAGTGGCTGGTAGAGTGCCCCAGGCTATCTACTTATGGGCGGAGTTAGCCACTAGGGTTCCCAATATATACTCGTGGAGCTATCGATTCGAGAGGATAAGGACAGAAGAAGCAGAGCAAAAGACAGAACAGCCAGTGGAGCAGAACTAAGGACAGACTAGCCAGAGGCTGTCAGCCGGGGAGGCGGGACAGTCTCTGTCAACTACAGACCCCCCCCCCTCTCTCTATCTAACGGAGACTCCGACACTTGGTGAGTTGAACATTGAGGTGACTTAGTCGTGGTTACAGGTGTTGTGTGATTTAAAGGGCAGACAGTTGTAGGGTTCTCAAATTCTTGGATGATGACTCACTTTGAAGATTAAGCTTGAACATTTTTTACTTGCTTACATTATGATACTATCATTTGAAAATATAATTGATGATTTTATTGTTTAATTTGTCTTTCACTTTGTTCCCTAGAGATTTTGGAGTGAGATAAGAAAGTCTCTGCGGTAACTGGTTCCATGATTTTAATGAACACATGATAAAGATGGAAACATACTATAATGACCTAATGATATCATCTTTTCTGAATATTGAGATTATGAGTACATGTTTAGAGTTGAAACCTGGTAATAACCTCTATTGAGATACAGACAAGTTCCATTCCTTGTCTTGTACGTAATGATCTAGAATGGATGGTGGCAGCAATTTCTATTTTCTATTTCTCACTTCTAATTTCTATTTCTAAATTTTCTTCTTCTAATGTCTACTCTATCTTCTACTATCTACTCTTCTACTTGTACTATCTACTTTTCTACTTCTACCTATCCACCCCTCCTTCTACCTCTTCTACTTCTCCTACTCACTTCCTACTTACTCTATATTCTTATTTCCCTACCCCCGTTACATGACTATGAACACTGGTGACCATGAGCACTGATCATGAACATTGACTATGAACACTGACCATGAACACTGACCATGAGCACTGACCATGAACACTGACCATGAGCACTGACCATGAGCACTGATCATGAACATGACTATTAACACTGACCATGAGCATGGACCATGAGCACTGACCATGAACACTGACCATGAGCACTGACCATGAACACTGACCATGAGCACTGACCATAAGCACTGACCATGAGCACTAACCATGAACAGTGACCATGAGCACTGACCATGAGCACTAATCATGAACATTGACTATGAACACTGACCATGAGCACTGACCATGAACACTGACCATGAGCACTAACCATGAACACTGACCATGAGCACTGACCATGAGCACTAATCATGAACATTGACTATGAACACTGACCATGAGCACTGACCATGAGCACTAATCATGAACATTGACTATGAACACTGACCATGAGCACTGACCATGAGCACTGCCATTCAATTATTCTCACTTTCTAATTCCTTGGCGAATCTGGTCATAAGGCTGAGTATGGAGGAGGCTTCCACGTCTTCTACTTTCTGTGCATTAAATTGGTTGACAACCCGTACAGTGTGTTGTCATGTTCACAGAAATCGGTACCATCCGTTTTCTATGTGCAGCGGCTGAGACGCCAAGGAGAGAGAAGGTAAACAAGAGCATACAAGATGCCTACCAGCTTGTGTGCTACTAGTCATGTAATCGTTTATAAGTAGTAAGGTCAGTAACCAAGTCATGACTTTATATCAACCTTACAACCAAGACTTCCTCAGCTATACACAAACACCACAGGTGTAACAACTGAAGCTGTTTTAAAATATGTAATTGTATAGGAGGCAGTGGCATACGCCCTTGTACAAAATATGGAGTCAGAAGGTAGTCAACCTTACTTGGGAACATGGGTATCTCCCCTGGGATTAACACATCAGAATACAAGATGGCCGTCGCCTTTGTTCTAAAAGCAACATGTAATGAAATATTTAACAATCAAAGTAAATACAGTAATAACTAATGTGGCTATGTAGGTATGTAAGGTTTACATGTATGTAGAATGAATGTTAAGATTTGGGTTCGTATATCATCAAACATAGTGACGTCATGTAGAGTAGGAGGGTTCTAACTTGCTTGGCATAAGAATCTTGGTCACCCTGGGTCATGGGGGTCACCAACAATCTCCATATTTAGTAATTCACAACGTTCAAATTCAGTTCACTAGCCACATTGTAATTGGAAGTAGCCTCTCCCTAAGATACCTGTACAATTACCATCAGTTTAAAAGAGTTCAACCATCTGGGTTGTTCAGTACAACAGAGATTAGTTGTTCAATTTAAACCCTGCTTAGTAAACTTGGTAGGCCTGGCGGAGGAATACTCCCTAGCTCTCGCTAGTGGTGAGGAAGCTAGGCAGCTAGGTGTGGACTAGACCTGCGACTGGGGAGGGCAACCCTCTTCACCTCTCCAAAAGATCAGTACTCCATCAACTGGTCGCATAAGACAAAGTACAGTTGCTAAGAGTTGTCATAGGTGAATAGTTCATTTCATGCCTCAATAGGAAGTGATCAGTTAGGGAGCGATTTTATTTAGTTTTGTTTAGATTTTTTATAAATAAATAATTAGATTGTTCTCTGTATTTTATTGTTTCCATGAATAATTTTGCATGTCCTTGTCACGTGGTCTCCACGAGTCAGAGGTTACTTGGGTCACAAGCCTAGCAGAGTAAGAGCTAATATTTATCCCCTTGTTTTCTGTAATTCCCACACTATACGTAGACTTATCCCTCCTTTTCCAAGTAATTTGGGGATCAAGCCCCAGGACTTTAATGATTGATTAATCGATCCAGACCCCGATTAACTGACGCTTTTGGTTAATGGTCTGGTGGTGGCGGCGTAAAGGGATCCCTTGAGTTTGCTAGAAAACCCTTTAAACGATTCTTCGCGGCGGGGATCGTTTTCCAGGGACCTGCCCGAAACGCTACGCGTACTAGTGGCTGTACAAGAATGTAACAACTCTTGTATATATCTCAAAAAAAAAAAATAGTACGATGTCAAGTGGCTGTAAAATCTTAGCCGATCGAGCGGCTAAGACCACGTGGCGTGGGACTTGGCTATAAATTTGGCTCTGGCGTCCTTTGGAATTCGGTTTAAGTTTCAGTAAGCATATTCACGGACAGGGTAAAGGACAGAGTAAAGATAATACCCGTCCCATGTTACAAGGGTAAGAATTTTGTTTACTTTTGTTTCATATATTTGCTCTTCCAGCTTCCACTTGTGTCGTCTTGTCCTACTTCCCCTCATTTTAAAAGAAACGAGAGAGTGTCTTTTTAAAAGAAGGAGAGTCCTACTTCCTTTCATTTTAATTCGCCACATTATCTTGTATGTTGTAATCATGGCCCTTCTGTTTCCTCTTTCCTCAAAGGTTGTTCCTTTAACAAATCCTCATAGCTTAGCCCTCTTATATCTGACAATAATCTTGTTGCAGACCTTAAAATTTTGCTTTTTATGTTTCCGAAGATACAGGTTCCAGGCAGGTGCTGCATACTCCAATATTGGAATAGTAAAGGTTGAGTGGACTGCCTTGAGCGAGTACTGAATTTGGGTTCTTGAGGAAGGTCTAAGCTCGCCAACGTCCAGTATGTTGTAGATGTCACCCTGATTATGTGTGCCTCGGGAGCCACTCTAATAAGAATTATATCCACTTACAAATCTTTTTCATTCTTACTCCTGTAAGAATGCGAGGTTGTCAGTGTTGTTATTGATATTGTCAACGTCACTGACAACATCAGCAAGGAATTGCCAGTGACAGACCACCAGCTTACGTGAGGATTTCGGCCATTACAGAGCAAAGTCCGTCTCAAGGTTCTGTCCAAGGAAGGCAGGAAAGGGCTAGTAGGCGGTTTTATGATGTAGACCGTGCACGTCGTCTGGACAACGTTGTACACAAGTTGTCCAGAGGTTGTATGGTCGCACGGTCTATGTCATATGGTGGTAAATAAGGGGTTGGCCCCCTTCCCCCCCCCCCCCCACAGTGAACGATCAATTTTAAAGGGTATGACGTTAGGGCAATTTTAAAGGGAGAAGGAAGCTGTATAGTGAGAGTGGATAAGGGTCACAGCAAGTGTAGGGTAATAGTGGGCGGTGTGTCTTAAGGTGCGTAGTGAGAGGTGGATGGGGTGTAGACTGTGTGTGGTTGGCTGGAGAGAGGTATAAAGTCGGTGGTATGGAGAAAAGTGAGCAGCAAATTGGTGAGAGATGGGAACAGCCAACCAACCAGTCAGCCATTGAACTCTCTCTCTCTCTCTCTCTCTCTCTCTCTCTCTCTCTCTCTCTCTCTCTCTCTCTCTCTCTCTCTCTCTCTCTCTGCTATTTTGTTTATTGCCCTCCTCCATCCTCTTAGCTTTGGTATAAAAACACCCAAGCCCTCACACTGACCTATGGACTGCCTCCTGCAGATACGTGACGGAGAGGTGTGAGTGACATGTCTGCTCGCACTGGTGACTCCTGGAGCACTGGTGAAGGTTTTGGTGGGTGGTCACAGGTACTGGCTGCGGTGGTGGTGGTGAAGCAAGACACCATCTCCACCTGTCAAATACCACTCCAAACACATCAATCAGGTTAACGACCTCCCACACTCGCCCCCCTACCGGACCACATTCCTGCGGTCACCACATTCCTGCGGTCACTACATACCTGCGGTCACTACATACCTGCGGTCACCACATTCCTGTGGTCACTACATACCTGCGGTCACTACATACCTGCGGTCACCACATTCCTGCGGTCACTACATGCCTGCGGTCACCACATTCCTGCGGTCACTACATACCTGCGGTCACTACATACCTGCGGTCACCACATTCCTGCGGTCACTACATACCTGCGGTCACCACATTCCTGCGGTCACTACATACCTGCGGTCACCACATTCCTGCGGTCACTACATACCTGCGGTCACTACATACCTGCGGTCACCACATTCCTGCTGTCACTACATACCTGCGGTCACCACATTCCTGCGGTCACTACATACCTGCGGTCACCACATTCCTGCGGTCACTACATACCTGCGGTCACCACATACCTGCGGTCACCACATTCCTGTGGTCACCACATTCCTGCGGTCACTACATACCTGCGGTCACCACATTCCTGCGGTCACTACATACCTGCGGTCACCACATACCTGCGGTCACCACATACCTGCGGTCACCACATTCCTGTGGTCACCACACACCTGTGGTCACCACACACCTGCGGTCACTACATTCCTGCGGTCACTACATTCCTGCGGTCATCACACACCTGCGGTCACCACATTCCTGCGGTCACTACATACCTGCGGTCACCACATACCTGCGGTCACCACACACCTGCGGTCACCACATTCCTGTGGTCACCACACACCTGCGGTCACCACATACCTGCGGTCACCACATACCTGCGGTCACCACATACCTGCGGTCACCATATTCCTGCGGTCACTACATACCTGCGGTCACCACATTCCTGCGGTCACTACATACCTGCGGTCACTACATACCTGCGGTCACTACATACCTGCGGTCACCACATACCTGCGGTCACTACATACCTGCGGTCACCACATACCTGCAGTCACCACATTCCTGCGGTCACTACATACCTGCGGTCACCACATACCTGCGGTCACCACATACCTGGAACCAACTCTGGCCCATCCGATCACCATCATCTAATGGACTATTGGGTGAGAAATCTTTACTATTTCACATTCTATTGGTGAAGTATACACACATATTATATAATATAATCGTTTATTAAACAGAGTACATTAATTAAGTCTGCTTCTATTTTCGTACAAATTAATTAAAAATTGTAACATTTAATCTTCTTTCTTGTCTTGTTTGCTCTCTATGTCTCTCTCTCTCTCTCTCTCTCACTCTCTCTCTCTCTCTCTCTCTCTCTCTCTCTCTCTCTCTCTCTCTCTCTCTCTCTCTCTCTCTCTCTCTCTCTCTCTCTCTCTCTCTCTCTCTCTCTCTCATATCAATCATCATCTCATCGTCTTCCCGTGAATGTTGAAAACCGTGCCTGTGGAAGAAAAAATCATCATTATGAGTTTATTGAAAATGTAGATGAAAACACACTAATACAGCTTTATCGCATATTATTATTATTATTATCATTCCACAAGAAGTACTGCTACTACTCACCTTACTATTAAGTTACTCAATTTCATCACAATTTCTCACAGCTTTCAAATGCATTTAAACAGAAAGTTTGCTTGCATGACGGCATTTTCATCTGCGCATAAGTAAATCTCATCACTTTCGCGTCATTCATACGATATTATCTATATTTAAATGTATCATCAAAGTGCTGCATGGCGTCCTCCAAGATAAACGAGAAAGATGATATACAAAATAAATGGCGTAATTCCTACAAATGTAGCAGATCAGGCTTTAAAATCTTCCATTATAATATATATATCATATTCTTGGAAGTATGAATTTGTTCATTGGAAGTATGACATATACTCTGCGAAATGGGGTAAATACGTCCCTCTTCCAGGATTGGCATAACTTTCTAGTATAACATCTTTGTTCTATCTTTAACCTTATTATCTACATAGAATGTTATCCAGTGTCCCAGTTTTTTACTTGATCCTTCGTTTAGGGTGTTGATTACGAACGTCACAGGTTTCCTATGAATTTTTTTCACAATCTTCCTTACGTCATTAGCTAGGAAACATCCTAGATAATTCACTTATCTACCTAAATTACTCCTACGGACATAATTTATTTTCAAACAATTCATATTTGTCCTCTCGTATCAGAACTAACACAACGCTCCGCATTGATACTGATCACTCCCGTCGTACCTACATAAACCAATATAACGTTATTTCTGGTTACTCCCTGTTTAAATTCCAAAGCGATCCTTAAATTATCGTTCTTTTCAAGCATGATGGTGTCGTCTATATCCTCGGGTTGTAAATTAAAGGCAAGTACCATTCCACCATTTACATATGTATCATAAGTTAATACGTTGTCACTATCAAAGCCTTGTAATGCTGTATAATATAACTTAGCACAGTTATGGGGGAAGTCACACACGATATTGGTAATATTAGTTCTACTAGCTGTACCCTCCACGCATTGTTGTGGCTCAGTCTAGTTAAGTGGAAAAGAAAGAAAAGAGAAAGTGCACGTTTTTAATATGTTTAATTTCACAAGGCTTGTGGGTATACAATATTTTTTGTTGTTCTATTGTCTGTGGAGATATAGAGATTGTCTGGTTTGCCGACTCTAGAACAGGCAACACATAATTGTCCATGTGAGAAGCAATCCGTGTCTAGGTCTAAACCGCACAATTCTAAAGATTGGCCCAGAGTTTTGTTGATAGTGATTGCAAACGCCAATGGAATTGCAAATTACAATCTCTTAAATTGAAATGGCATATCTGTTGGATTCATAGGAATGCAAGGAATGAGGACATCTTCACCTTTAAAAAGTCCCGTTAACATTGTTTCTTACGACATTGTTGATTATTTTTTACTGCAAGCTGCGTGTAGTTGCAAAGCTTTAGCTGGTTGAGATTTCGCAACATGATAATTGGCAAGCCGATTTCCAATTGCAGTAAGTGCGGTGGTATCCCTGGCAGATCGAGTGAACTCAAAAATTCTGTTGGATAATTAACCGCTTCATCTGCTTCCACAACAGTGTTGACGGACTTGAGTGTGACTGCCTCGCTTTGGATGTTAGATTGATTAATATTGTTAAGGTCGTAGACGTCTTTGTTCTTGCCTGCAAGAGTATCCCAAAAACTCAGTCAACTGTGATTCTTATAACTGGTTTGAATATAGGGAAATACTTTTTCAACCAATTCATCTTTTGACGTCACTAAATTACAGAAGTTTTGAGGCAATGAAATTCGTCCTGATGTCAGATCAACCGGCATGTTTCCGTTCCCCATTTCCAGCAATTGATGTGCGAATATCTCAGCTGATGGATCGTTTTACAGCTGGACACGCATATTTGTAGCTAATTTTAACGTTTTTACGTGGCGCAACAAAGTGGAATATTTCAGGCAAGCATTTATTTCGTTCGCTGGTGTCAATCGAGAAATTACAGGTAATGTTTGTCTAAAATCTCCTGCAAGCAATGTTTATGCGTTCCCAAATGGTATGATGTTTCCACGCAAATCTTGCAATGATCGACCAAGAGCAGCGAGTGATTTTTTGTGGGCCATTGTGCATTCATCCCGAACAATAAGTTTGCATTTCTGCAATACTTTTCCCATGCCGGATGCTTTGGAAATGTTTCACGTGGGAATCTCAATGAATTGCATGTTCAATGGTAATTTCAAAGCCGAATGAGCAGTGCTTCCACCTGGTAGCAATGTCGCAGCTATTCTGGACGACGCAAGAGCAAAGGCTATGCCATTTTGGGATCGAATTGCTGCCAGAATCAATCTAATTAGGAAGGTTTTACCAGTTCCTCCTGGCGCATCTAAGAAGAAGATTTTTCCAAGCCTGTTATTGACAGTTTGAATTAATTGATAGTAAATTCCTTTTTGCTCAAGCGTTAGCTTAGGAATATTTTATAGCACATTCCACAACAAATCACCCGTTTTGTAATTTTCATCACGACGCAATTCAACATCGAACAAAGCAGCAGCAGATCGATTCGATGATGGCATTCCCAATTGACTGAGAACTTTGTTCGCGATTTCCAAGCACAAATCTTCAATCATTATCAATGCTTCGTTGGAGATTTCTGGTGTGAAATCCATGTTTATATTTGAAGTTTCCTTGCGTATTCGATGGATAATATTTTCAGCCATGGGTGATTTATATTTCTCCCATAACTCTGTTGGAGATGAAGAAGAACCGGTGGTCAATATGATTGCAAATAATGGACTAATTTAATTTGGATGTGACGTGTTGGATGCGTCATTAATGCATACATTCCAGTGCCTGTCGTTCTCCGAATTAATTCAGAGCTTGACATGCACTACGGAAAGCGGCATGTGTTACGCCGTTGACAAATCTCAGTTGCTGGAAAGACGTTGGACCGGGCACATTTACCAACAGTATGCGAAGAAAGAAGCATTCATCTTGATTGGGATGCACAATGTACCGTCTGCCGATCGTAGTGTTTGAATATGACAGGTTGCTGTCAACTCGCTCTCTTCGTTTGCGTCGTTCAAAATATTTTTTACTCGCATTCCATGGGTAATATGTAGGCACTTCCGAATACAGCAGTGTTTTTGCAAACATGTCATTTTGACATAACATGAAGAAAGCATTTAACGTTGTAGCCGGTGGATTCATGGCTATTTGTTGCACATTTTCATCTGTGAAATAAACGAGTTGTCTATTTTCTTCTTTTCAAAACAAAAACAAAAACAAAACATAAAATATTAACAAAATATTTAAATTCAAACTCAGATTAATCGAGACAGTTCAATTCCACCGCCAATTGCACTGAAAAATAAGAACAGTTAAAAAAAACTAAATGAACAACAATGAAAAAATACAAAATAAACTATACCCACGAAATGACTGGTATAGTAAACAACACAGCTCATTTCCAATTCAATTTCATACAAAATAATGAAATCAAAATTAAAATAAATCAAAATCTGAAAATTAAAATAAATCGAAATCTGAAAATTAAATTTATCAATGCAATTGGAAACATTGAAATGGAATAGTAACATACTTAGGATAGCATGTGTTGCTTTTAGGTGCATTAAATGGCTCTGTTTTTCAAAAAAAGCATGTTTTTACCTGTCACAGATGTGACATCTATATAGGTATATAAAAACATGCACGTATTGTTGCTCTTAGATCCAACAGATGGCGGTGTTTTAAAAAAATGTTTGACCTGTCACAGGCGAGGCATGTATATAGTAGGTATATAAAAATATGGGTGTATTCGAATGCAATGTTGTGTTAAAATTTCAAAGCAATCTGTAAAGAAGTTTTGGAGATTTCCCTCATATGAAAAGTCACATGAAAAACACAGTTTTTCAAAAAAAACATGTTTTTCCCGTCACAGATGTGATATCTGTATATTATGTATATAAAAACACGCTCGTGTGCGAATGGAACGTTGTGTCAAAATTTCAAAGCAGTGGTGAAGAACTTTCGGAGATTAGCGATTTTGAACAAACGAACATTTACATTTTTATTTAAGTAGATAAAGCTTGCTAAGTCATTCTTTCTTTATCACCTCATTACGAATTATAGAAACAAATCTCTAACTTAACTTTATTTGTGTATCATGAGATGTAGATTTTACCATCTCATACTTTCAGACTCTTTACCGTTTATATAGAATCAATCAATTTAAATTATCTTCATCCAGTTTTCTGTTTCATCCTACAGTTATCTAACTGTATGGTATCATTTCAACTATGGGTCCTTACACATAAGGCAAACACTACCATCATTGCCTTTAATGTCTTATAAATATTATCAAAGTCTATTGTTCTGAATCAATGTTATGTGGTGATTTGGCATTAGTCGGAATATTTCTGCTTGTTAAGAGCGTGAAAGAAGAAGAATCGGAGAGTGTGCACGGATGAGCGTGAGAGTGTGAGAATAGTGTGTGAGCATGCACGGATGAGCGTGGTTGACTCTGTGTGTGTGGGGGGGGGGTGTCATTCAACTATGTGTACTTAGCTATCTGTGCTTACCAAACATATTTCTCAGGATCTTTAATTTCAGGGTCCTCGCCCTGTGCAGACCGGTATGGGGGGCCCCAATTTATTATTTTTTCTGGGTATCTATGTTCCAATGTTGCAGATCATCTGTGAAGGTGATCAGTAATAAAAATATATTATATATTAATCCAATAAATACACTAGGAACAGAAAGAGAATAGGTTAAAGGGAATAGAATAAGAAAAAAATCACATCAAACATGATAAATTTTCACTATGCGTTCACTACGTACAAAATACGATGGATTAAACTAGAAGGCCCGGGTCCAAGAGCTAGAGACTAAAAAATATAGTTGACTATTACACGATCTCTTCTAGAGTCAGTTTGATCGCAGCGGAGTAGCGCACCCTGGTCGTATATGCAAGTACGCGTTTGCC
This sequence comes from Procambarus virginalis, assembly GCA_020271785.1. Taxonomy (NCBI): domain Eukaryota; kingdom Metazoa; phylum Arthropoda; class Malacostraca; order Decapoda; family Cambaridae; genus Procambarus; species Procambarus virginalis. The sequence continues at coordinate 42,472 of WNGS01168785.1, forward strand.
TTTACAATTAGAGAACGATTAATCACGTTCATCCGTCACACTATCCATCTGTCGTCCATCTCCGCTGATGGAGGGGGCGTTTCTAGTCTAATTTTTCACTACCCAGGTGAACGTTCTTCAGTAACAAGGAAGCCGTGGTGAGGCGTGGCCACCACGTACAGCACGCTGCTACGTGGGAGGCGGAGGAAGACCAGTATGGAAGGCGACAAAAGTCTAGGACCTCAGTCGGCTCTCATGGAAACTCGTCACATTAGTAAACTCCAGCAAAAGGAAGTTAGTACCTGTCAGAGCAGAGATGAACCGACTGTGGTCGTCAGTGTGGGTCAGCAGTTCTCTGATTAGTGGTGGGAACTAAACAGAGACATACCGCAGTGACACCACCGAGCACGTTGAAAGGGATCTCCAGACAACAAGAGGATCTGGTGATCATCTACCAACCACAACAGGCTGCCAAAATGGGAGCCACAACGGTACAGTTTATTAAAGGTTGATAAAAATCCCTCCCCATTCACTTTTTCTTATTGCTAGTGAAAGGGTATACCTATGTATGTACTTGCTATCATACATGAATATACTTTTATTTTAGAAAAAGCCCAGAGTTTACCAGCTACAAGTGAGTAAACATATTCTTAAATTTTCTTCATACATCTAATGGGCATATCTTCCCAGTATCCAGAAATAACAAAAACATGTGCGTTAAGTAGACTAAATACAAAGAATAGGGAGCGAAATCAAGTTGTAGTTCTTTACGAAATATAAGTTTTTAATAAATACTTACGCATATCCTCATGTACAGTGGTGCCGCTGTACCGCTATTATCAGGGGTATTGGGCGATGTTGTACAGTGTTGCCACTGCACCTCTAACATCAGGGGTATTGGGCGATACTGTACAGTGTTGCTATTGTACCTCTAACAACTGGAGTATTGAGCGATGTTGTACAGTGTTGCCGCTGCACTTCTAACATCAGGGCTACTGGGCGATGTTGTACAGTGTTGCCGCTGCAACTCTAACATCAGGGGTACTGGGCGATGTTGTACAGTGTTGCCGCTGCAACTCTAACATCAGGGGTACTGGGCGATGTTGTACAGTGTTGCCGCTGCACCTCTAACATCTGGGGTACTGGACGATGTTGTACAGTGTTGCCGCTGACCTAACATCAGGGGTACTGGGCGATGTTGTACAGTGTTGCCGCTGCACTTCTAACATCAGGGCTACTGGGTGATGTTGTACAGTGTTGCCGCTGCAACTCTAACATCAGGGGTACTGGGCGATGTTGTACAGTGTTGCCGCTGCACCTCTAACATCAGGGCTACTGGGCGATGTTGTACAGTGTTGCCGCTGCACCTCTAACATCAGGGGTACTGGGCGATGTTGTACAGTGTTGCCGCTGCAACTCTAACATCAGGGGTACTGGGCGATGTTGTACAGTGTTGCCGCTGCACCTCTAACATCAGGGCTACTGGGCGATGTTGTACAGTGTTGCCGCTGCACCTCTAACATCAGGGGTACTGGGCGATGTTGTACAGTGTTGCCGCTGCAACTCTAACATCAGGGGTACTGGGCGATGTTGTACAGTGGTGCCGCTGCACCTCTAACATCAGGGGTACTGGGCGATGTTGTACAGTGTTGCCGCTGCACCTCTAACATCAGGGGTACTGGGCGATGTTGTACAGTGGTGCCGCTGCACCTCTAACATCTGCTGAAGTAATCCACTGAAATATTCCCAAAACCCGCGGCATCAGTTTGTTCTAAATCCCGGAAAATCGGTTTAGATTTGTTGGGAGAAGTTTTCAATAATCTGCAAAGCTGCATTAGTCTCCATTACCTTCTGCACCATTTGTGTCGGCCCTTGGCGTCATTACTGTGGGTCTTGTCCCTGTGTCTGGTGTGGGGTGGGGGCCCCGGGGTGTGGGGTGGGCCTGGGGGTGTGGGGTGGGCCTGGGGGTGGGGTGGGGCCTGGGGGTGTGGGTGGGGCCTGGGGTGTGGGTGGGGCCCCGGGGGGGGGGGTGGGGGGGGGGGGTGGGTGTGGGGTGGGGCCTGGGGGTGTGGGGGTGGGGCCTGGGGGTGTGGGGTGTGGGGTGTGCCTGGGGTGTGGGTTGGGGCCCCGGGGTGTGGGTGGGGCCTGGGGGTGTGGGGTGGGGCCTGGGGGTGTGGGGTGGGGCCCCGGGGTGTGGGGTGGGGCCTGGGGGTGTGGGGTGGGGCCTGGGGTGTGGGGGGTGGCCTGGGGTGTGGGGTGGGGGGCCCCGGGGTGTGGGGTGGGGCCTGGGGTGTGGGGTGGGGCCTGGGGTGTGGGGTGGGGCCTGGGGGTGTGGGGTGGGCCTGGGGGTGTGGGGTGGGGCCTGGGGTGTGGGGGTGGGGCCTGGGTGTTGGGTGGGGCCTGGGGGTGTGGGGTGGGGCCTGGGGTGTGGGGTGGGGCCTGGGGTGTGGGGTGGGGCCTGGGGGGTGGATGGTGGGGCCTGGGGTTTGGGTGGGGACTGGGTGTTGGGTGGTTCCTGGGTGTGAGGTGGGGCCTGAGGGTGTGGAGTGGGGTCTGGGGGTGCGGGGTGGGGCCTAGGGTGTAGGGTGGGGCCTGGGAGTGTGAGGTGGGGCCTGTTGTGTGGGGTGTGGCCTGGGGTGTGGGTGGGGCCTGTGGTGTGGGGTGCGGCCTGGGGTGTAGGGTGGGGCCTGGGGTACGGGGTTGAGCCTGCGGGTGTGGGTGAGAGCCCACCCCACACCCACGTCCCAATATAATTCTTGACACACCCTATGCTCCCCTTCATATAATCCACATGGCAAATCGGACAAGGTTGTAAATGGGTAGCAAATCCCTAGAGTTCACACTTGAAATTGACATCCTGAGAAAGAAGTTGACCTCTGGCGCCCAGAGGCTCACGGCATACTGGCACCAGTCTCTGTCAACTAATACGTCCATGGGTCTTGTAATTCTCCGTAAAGGCGGCCCCTTCTGGTTCACTGCTTCAGGTATTAACCAGTGAAGATGAACTCTTTCAGACCCACACACAACCTGGTTTACACTCCGTCCACAGTGGCACGGTTACTGCCGCTGGACGCTTGTGGCGTGGTAGTCACGTCTGCACCTGTGTTCACCTACTTGTGCTTGCTTCCATTTTTGGCCTTAAAGCGCATAAGAGTGAAAAGCGACGTTATTTGTAAGAGAACGGGTTGGGCCATGACCCCAGCATTAGGGGGGCTTGCCCTCCAGAGTGTGCTTCACCCTTCCCAGAACTTACCACATGTATTGTTAAGACATCGTTCTCCCGTTCTCCATAGGTCTGTAGAACTCCCGTTGCAATTCTTATAATCATGTCGTGGCACACACAATTAAGGCGTGTCTGGATCCTCTTGGACTTTAGCTCGAACCCTCATCACGGTCCTTATGGGCTTGTTCATTNCTCAAGTCCTGGTCGGCAAGGAGAGTTTGGTAAGACCGCCCCGAGACATTATCTTGGGCCGTGGGAGCACCCTATTCAGACTCAGTCAGAGGGAGAGCGCCCTCGACTAGACAATCTGTGGTAAGCACGATTTTAAGCCAGTTTATAGTGATTACTTTTAGTTGGTCGTGTGTCCAGCGACAGTAGTGAATGTTTATTGATAAGTTAGACATGTTTTGGTAAGGCAGAAGGCCTAAAATAAGAGAGTGGAGATGGAGGAACATCCTGGAGGACGGAGAGATATCCGTCTCCTCTGAGCACTGGCAGATGACTGAGGGAGCTCAGCTCCTGGCGGGGTAGCTGCCTCGAGGGCCGCCTGGCCGGGCGGAGCATGGACCAGCCCAAACGGGGTAGTCCACTCTCACCGAATGTAGAGAGCAGATAGATGTTGGATGCAAACATATTGTGGGGATTATTTCGTCTATGAGTTTATAAGGAAACATTTTTATTGGCGTGTCAATAGGTTGCAGGTTTGTCTGGGGAAGAAGTTGCTGAGAACTTCGAAGCCAGCAGAAAAGGAGTAGTTGAAGAGACTCCAAGGCTATTGAAGGAGTAGTGTACCCTGAGGAAGAGGAGCCCCACAGTGAAGAGCAGAACCTCGAGCTGTGAGGAGAAGCAGTGAAGAGGAGTGTCACGTTCTTCTGTAATTTCAGTGGTGAAGCACCATTGTTGCTCAAGGAAAACTTCATGGTGTAGCAGCCTGGAAGAGCTGCGGAGGATCCTGGTAGCTAAACCCGGAAGAACCTGAAGATGTCAGGGTAGCAAACTTCCAGATGTGGAAGGGAAGTTCTGGTTGATTACTTGTAGGGAACTGGTAGAGAGTTTGGTTATCATTAGTGTGCAAGACGCAGTGAAAGGTGAGTTATTGTTTGCCATTTTTGTGCCAAGGAGTACTTATACCGAAGTATAGAGTTCCAGTTGTAGACTGGATTACCTGCAGAGACATACATATGTGTTCTAGGACTGATAGGGTGATCGATTGATCATTTGTTGTATATATCAAGGAACATTTACACTAATATTTATGTTATTGCATTCATACGCTGGTTTTCCTTGTACATGATTATAGATAGATATTCTCTTGCTGATAGTGCAACATTGTGTTATAACACTTGACCTACTGAGGAGGTTGGTAGTATTAGGTGGTAAATCAGGAGATAGGATACCACTTGATAAGCAGATGATAGAGTTCTGATGGTGTTGGAGTGTAACCTGACTGAAATAGTATAGAGTCTAGGATTCATTATTATTATATGTGTGTATGTATTGTGTATGTGCTTTGTCCAGTAAATGTATTCAAATTTGCTGGTGTTTGCCCTTGTCCTAGTGAGGCTTCCCAGGAAGAAGGAAAGAAGGAGACAGAGAGGAAGAACCAAGAACCACAGCTGTGGAAAGGGCAGAACAGAATACTAATTAAAACAAAGGGGATTGAGGAGATCATATCACATTTGGAGAGAGTGGGTAGTCACAGCGGCTCGATTGGGTGTGTGCATGTGACAACGAGGCTAGGTTTTGGAGCCGCATCCCCTAAACGTGTGACGTTGAACCCCTCTCCAAGAGCCAGAAGCACCCAGGGTGATCTGGTAAAGTATAAGCACTCTACCGAGTTTTTGGTTGGGTTGTTCATAAAGGAAGATCAACAACAACACCAACCCACAATAACTACATATATTAATTATGATAATTTAGATCTTCTCTTATTGTATAGTAGTCTTAGTCCACCAGGTATGAACAAGGATGCTGATGCCAAATAATCCTCGTTCGAGGCAAGCATCTGCACCCTCTTCTGGCGTACTAAGCAACTGTACTGCTTTCTCTTCTACACCAGTCAAAGGGCACTAGCTGTAAAGCAGAAATCCTACATATATAACAGCTATATCAGAGGAAACATTGGTTATATTATTAGATAAGGACCAAAGATTAATTACCTGGATTAAGTCATTGCCTAGTGTTCTAACTGGAATTAATCCTATCTACCTAACGTTATTGGCCAATAATGACTAGATATGATTTCAGAAAGACACTACCCTTGTGTAGAAGTTGACTGTGTGCTGATGATGGAAGACTCACTAATTTGGTCTCCATAACACTTCGTCCAAGGGAGAATTATTGGAGCTAAACTCGCTCATCGAACTCTGTTCTTAAACAATGGCTGACCTCTCTCTCACTGACGCCTGGCTCTCCTTGTCCAGTTGTCAATAAGTGGTAGAACGGTTACATTTACTTTATTTTGGTTTTGATAATTAAGTTAATTGAAATGAGATGTTTTTATGAAGTTAAAAGTCCAAAGACTGCTGTATTAGGAATAATTCCCAACAATAGCTGGCGAATTTATAGCGCTATGCATCTCATCTTCCAAATTGACAGTACGTTTTAATACTAAGTGTAATAAGTACATTTCCTGACTGTCATACATAGTACATAATTGCACTTATCGGCCTGTTATATTTACCTCCCTATTTAATTCTCCTCGTTTTCTGTTAAGACATTCAGAATTTTAGGAAGAAGTTTTAAAGTTCAGTTTGTTTCAGTTTCAGTTTCAAAGCCCTAGAGCAGGCAAGAAGGGGTTGAAGACAGGGGCGAGGATGCAGAAATCTTGAGCAAGGAACTGGAGATGAGGTGAAGAGGGGAGATGAAAGATCGGTGGCCCAACCACCGTGCCATGCCCATAAAAATAGCGAAGCCCAACATCCAACTCAGCTCTTGATACTGGTAATGGCTCAAAAGGGCCACCACTTACGAGCTATTCATGCCCGTGCCACCTTTTGGATGGCATAATGTTCACCTTGGACACATTCATGGGAGACATCTCCCGTCACGTAGGGTGCAGTTGCACCTCCACAGATCTCCAGTATCATCTATTGATACTGGTGATGGCTAAAAAGGGCCACCACTTACGGGCTATTCATGCCCGTGCCACCTTTTGGGTGGCTTAATCTTCATCAATCAATCATCAATCCAACTCACAGTACAGGGTCAACCTATCGAATGGGTGGACACCTATCAGTACCTAGGAATAATCCTAGCACACACATGAATTTTAATGCTGAGGTCACTTACTTGAGAGAGCGAACTGCGGCCAGAACGGCAATCCTCAGGTCGCTAACCTCCCTCTATGGAGGAGCCAATCTGCAAGTCCTTCGCACATACTATGTACAGGCAGTCAGATCAGTGATCGATTATGCAGCACCTGCACTCACAAATCTATCACACCAACAGTGGAAAAAGCTTGAAGTTGCCCAAAACAATGCTATGAGAGCCGCACTGGGAGCCTCCATGTGGACCAGGCTTGAAACACTTAGACTGGAGACGGGTTTGCCCTCTCTACAGGAAAGAATATCTCAAAGGACAGCTACAATTATCAGTAAGATAATTATTTCTTCTGATCCAATCCCAGTACGGCAGGCCTTGGTGGTTGGACTAGGCCAAAACAATGGAAACTCTTGGGCTGCAAGAGCAGGAAAAGTCCTAAACAGACTACACTTAAAAAGCATGATTCTCGATGGAGAGGGTGATCATCCACACCCAAATTACACTCCTTCTGCACCGTGGGAAGAGCCTACTTTCAAAATAGTAATAGAAAGTCTCCCAATGAAAAAAGCTGCCTATGATCCGACAATCCTAAGGCGCATAATAGAAGAGCAAATGTATAGCATAGCAGTAGCAGGAGCCACCCACATCTTCACAGACGGATCGGTTGACACAGAATATGAGAGTGTTGGCGCTGCTCTTTGCACGGCCAGCATACAGGCATATTGGAGACTGGGAGGACTAGTATCATCAACCCAAACTGAGCTGTTTGCCATACAACAGGCATTCGCATATGTGATTGCACAAAACACTCAAAATGCAATCATACACACAGACTCAAAAGCTGCACTTCAAATACTAGGACAAAAACAGTGGAAAGATAACGAGGAAATAATTACCACCATTTTGTATCTTGGAGCAGTCGCTAAAGGCAAAGGACTCAATATAACCTTGAACTGGATCCCATCCCATATTGGAATCCCATTAAATGAGAAAGCTGATGAAATTGCTAAACTGGCAACTCGTCATCCAGTGATAGATAAAACAATTCAACCCAGCCTAGAGAACATTAAAAACATCACCAAAAAGCTCTCACACCTCAACAAAGCCTACCTACACCAGAGAATAGCTGAAGGTTCGCCCTCTGCAACATGGTATCTTCAGGCAACCAAATTAGAAAGGTTAAATATCCCGAAAGGAATCCACAGGGAAATAGCAGTTAGGTTATATAGACTACGTCTAGGTTACAGATGCAACTGGGAGATTGGTGAACCCCGACAGAGAGAGTGCATCTTCTGCCAAACTGTCACAGAAAAGCCATTACTTCACTATCTTCTGGTATGTGAAGCAACCAACGACCTTAGAAGAGCTTTAAGAGTTCCTGAATCTTGCAGTGGCCACCCTGAAGCCAGCAACAGAGCCACTCTCCTGGTCAACAAAGGTGTCCAGCAGCTGGACACCCTCATGTGACTGTGAAGCAGTATCCTCCCCCGCGATAACAGCTTGATGATTAAATGCAACCTCAGAATAATGAAAAAAATTACAGAAAAAAAAATGTACCACTTACGGGCTATTCATGCCCGTGCCACCTCTCGGGTGGCTTAATCTTTATCAATCAATCATCAACCACCGTGGGTAAGAATTGCAGCTGATGCTGAGGTTTGGTGGTAGAGTGGAGTTCTCATGGGTGCTCGCTGGTGTGTCTTGTAGGAGGCAGGGCTTCTCGTCAAGGTGTTCTTTTCAGCTTTGCGTTGGTGTTCTACTTATTTCTTGATGTACTAGGGCGCAGATCGTCGGTGTTTTTCTTCTTCTTCTTCCCAGGCCTCGTGTCCTTCTTGGTCTTGCTACGTGTCGATACGGTGAGGCTATCGTTGGAGGTAGCTTCCAGCCGGAAATCTTCTGTTGTGTAGGGGTGCTGCAGTGGAGGAGATGGTGTTCCCACCGAGACGTCCTCATCTGAAGAGTCAGCTGAGTCAGAAGTAGATGTAGCGACTCGTGGAGGTCGAGTTCTTGCCTGTTGAGGCTTAATGGGAGTTGCAGCTGGTTTAGGCCGGTGAGAGGGTTCGCACACGAGAGGTGGAACTGTAGCAGTAGTCGGTGAGCTTTGGTAGAGGAGGCGTCTGGGTGGCTTGTGATGAAGTTGCTGGAGGAGCAGGCTTTGCTGTTGATAGCAGATCCGTGAGCACGGCGGCGTTCACATTGATGTCAGGGACCAAGACTGTGTCTTGGGAACTTGAAGTGGTGTTGGTGAAGACTTCTTCTGGAACTATGAAAGCTGGAAGACCATTTGCTTTGTATAGAATATTTAATATTCTTACATATTCCCGGGGGTTATTGCCAGCTATCATGCTGGCAGCCGATGTCAATGCTTGAACTGTGCTGTTCAGTGGTTGGTTGGTGTGGGCCGGGAGTGATGGCTGGCTCGACGAATCGCTGGATGGCGTTTGGGAGCTGGCTCCCCATTGGCTGGTCGTAGCAGTGGGACGTCCTCTCGGAAGCTCCGGGAAAATGGCGGCATGGGCGTTGAAACCTGAAGTAGAGGTGGTCGCTGATTGGCTTGTTGCTTCAGAGGTACTGGCTCCAGTTGAAGGTGTGGATTTCTCCATGTTTTTAATGACGTCTTGTCTATGAGGACAACGTATGGAGATTGCTGGATGGTCGCCTTTGCACAGCAAACAGCATAGAGTTTCAGACTTGCAGATGGAGTAATGGTGGTCAGCTGAGCAGAGGCTACACTTCTGAATGCGCTGGGTACATTTGCTGGTGGAGTGGGTGTACTCGTAGCACTTGAGGCACTGGTTGATGATGTGAAAACGTTCCATCTTCACACGGAATGATGGAATGTGAATTCCAAAGCTGTAAACACCATTTCTGGTAGCCATGGTAGCCGCAGCTACTGTCTCGAAGGTCAGCTTCAGGGAGCGATTTCTGTTGAAGAAGTGAGCTTCGTGAAGCCCTAGGTCCGGGTTTGATGCCTTGAAGTCGAGCATGAACGCTCTTTCATCAGCTTCATCTTGTTCCACGATCCATTGGCTGAGATCATGAATAACGACAGAGTGTTCAGTCAGGTACTCGCGTGGGGAGTTGAGACGAAGGTGTTGGTTGCAGAAATTGGTGCTGAAAAACAGAACTTTGTCGACTTCCTCCTCACTATAAAAGAAGAAGAGGATGTCCGTGCCTTCCTGCTTGATGTCGTTGGGTGTCACTCCTGCAATGTCTTTAAAAAGCTTCAGGAGAGATGTCTTGGAGAATGGTTGCTCGTTAAGGGGCGTACCCCGAATCTTGTAGCGTCTGTGACGCATGATGGGCTTCCTAGTGGCCGATGGGTCTCTCAAAGACTACACGTCACTGGAGATGGCCTGCCGTCTCTACCCGGCATAAAATACCAAGGTAGGAGTGGAGTCTGACCATCTAGAGTGACGAAAGTCTTCTGCCAATTATTTACCCACCCGGCAGTGCTAGGTGCGAGAGAGAAGAGCTGGAGCAACGAGAACACGTCTGGCCGTGACGGTTGCAAGTTGCTGAATCTGTGATCAGTTCAGTTTGCTCCGATCCGATCCGATCCGATAATACAGGAGAAGAATGCCCATTGGGGCGAGCCTTGAAGTGGGGACAGCTGAAGAGAAGTCGGTGAGAGGAAATGCTGAAGTTGAAGAGAAAAAGTGCCAGGGCTAGACCCAGCTGCTTGTCCGAGTGTCGATGCTGTATCAATCCCATATCTGGCTAGGCTGGGAGACGGGTCTGGAAGGCGGCAGTGGCAGGTTTTCTTTCATCTTGGTGTGTGGAGTGTGTCTTCCGTCAGGTACCACCATCTCAAAACAAGCAAAATTAGGTCCCCATCCCCTAAAGAGGGGGAAGAGAGCGGCTGCCCTCAGTTGGTTGGTTTCTTTCTTAGCTATTTCTTCATGCTTCTTGTAATCATCTGATGTTTGTACTCGGAGTAGTCACTGTTGAAGAGGTCAGGTGACAGTGTAGACTCATCGCATTCCTCGAAGATTACGTTGTTATGTAAACTGTATGTGTTTTCTGGGTAGGCCTGCTTCATGATGTCTGCCGTCATGTTGTACATCTGGCTGGAGAACCGTCTGAACTCGGGCGATCCGACTGCATTCCTTTCACGCTGTTGACGCACTGCTGCTATTTCCGGAGTTTCCATTTCTGGAGTTTCTACACAATCTGTCTCCTGGGCTGAGGGTGGTGAGTGTGCTGCAGTGGTCTCTGGTGCTGGGGGTGATGTTTGTGCTTCAATTTCAACATAGGCGTTCGAGTCGTCATCAGAAGACGTGGTGTAACTTGCAGGAGAAGTTGGCGGCAATGCCACGATATCAGATGTAGTCGCTGGTGTATCTGGAGTTGTAGGGGCCAGGTTGACAGGCGTCTCTGGAACGGGGTCGGGCTTTGGTGGAGAGGAGCCAGCAGTAAACATGGCCTCTGGAATCACGAACGTGGGAAGATTGTTTGCCTTGTATAGTTCATTTAGTATTCTGTACCGTTGTCGGAGATCTCCTCCTGAGAGTTCAGTAGCGAAGTGTATCAAAGCTGCTACAGTGCTGTCAGAGGTGGCTGGAGGCGGTGTGAGTGAGGATTGGTGCAGAGGCGTCGTTTGAGGCTGTGATTGGCTGGCGCGGGAGTTGCTGGTCCAGTAGTTGGGTTGCGCGCCGCTCGCGGCGCCACTTGTCGGGAGAGTTGGGAAGGCTTGTTCTTGAATATTAAATTCCTTCGTTTTTGGAGTAGAGTTTCTTGGTCTGGCTTCTGTCATTTGCTTGATTTCCTCTTGTCGCTTGGGGCAGTCTTGAGAGACGGCTGTGTGGTCACCGTCGCAGAGCAGACAACGCTTGGTGGCAGCTGTGCAAGTCTTGTGATGATGTTCCCCAGCACAGATGCTGCATTTCTGCTTCGGATTTGGGCACTTTTGTGAATAGTGGGTGTATTGATAACACCGAAAGCACTGACGCAGGTGGAAATATCGCTGCCTGGAGATCTGGTGGGGTGTGCAGGCCACTCCACAGCATCTGAGGCCGTTGTCGGCCGCGAGAGTAGCCTCTGCCGGAGTCTTGAGGGTGACCTTGAGGGTTGGCTTTCTGTTTACATCCTGCTGAATGAGGTGGGCCGATATGGCCGTGAGGGATCTGTTTTGGGTGTTTATGCTCTTCACAATCTCAGAAGCTGGTCGTTCAGCGATGATGTCACTCACTCTGTGAATGAATATAGTCCTTACTGCCAGGAACTGGTAGGGAGGCAGGAGTGTTAGGCCCTGTGCTTCGAGTGCAGTGGTCGTTGTCGTGGTGAATAGGCTTTCTAGTGCTGCTGCACTACTGAAAAGAATTTGGGGCCCATTCACGTCCATAACGACGTCGATGGGTGCTACCCCAGAGGTTGATGATAGTAGACTCATTATCTCGATCTTGCTGTATGTGGTGTCGGTTCCTCGGAACCGCACCTTCACTCTGAACAGCATGTTCAGGAGGCTCTAATCGTTGCTGCCCTATATTTATCCACCCGGCAGTGCTGGGTGCAGGAGAGCCTGAACTAGAGGGTTGCACTTTCTTTATTTTTTATTTTATTTTTTTTTGAGATATAGACAAGATTGTTACATTCTTGTACAGCACTATACGCGTAGCGTTTCGGGCAGTCCCTGGATACTATCCCCTGCCGCGAAGATCGTTTTTTCATCCAGACACTTTTACGTTGCTTAAACAGAGGCTACAGTTAAGGAATTGCGCCCAGTAAATCCTCCCCGTCCAGATACGAACCATGACATAGCGCTCGCGGAACGCCAGGCGAGTGTCTTACCACTACACCACGGAGACGTATTTAAGAGGTCTCCCGTCTCTTACCGGTATAATGCACCGGATTAGGGGGGGTCTGACCTCCTAAAGCAAAGTACTCTGTAGACACGTTTGCTATACAAAGTTTTAAATATTAGGAATTACTTTTTCAGCTTATTAAACAATAAAGATTTATACAAAATTTTAAATATTCTGAGTTGCTTTACAATTTATTTAAATATTTAGTTTTGTTTTATAAAACTGTAATATCAATATAGCTATGGGTTAAGTAGCAATTGTAATTAGACACAATTAAATGCTTATCCTCAAAAACTGAGACAGTTAGGTTAGGTTCTGGTTTTCTTCTCAGCTTTTCAGTTAAACTCAAATATTCACACTATATATGACCGTACGATTTAATACTAAGTGTAAATAAGTACAATTCCTGATTGTCATACATAAACATAGTTGCACTTATGGGGCTGTTACATTTACCTCCCCATTTTTGGAGGACAAACTGCCCTATGTGGCAAGATATCTCGTTTTCTATTGAAGGAAATTTCTACTGTGCTACATTTTCTATGGTTAACTTGTGTATACAACCGCAACAATATTATCTGCTAATTGTATTTAATACTAGTAAATGGTGATGGTTTTCCGACATAATTCCCCGGGGGCTGCTCACGGGTCAAAGTCCTATTTAGAACAGATGAACCGATACTCCTCTTTCGAATTATTAGATCAATTTGATGTTAGTAGTTAGTAATCACACATTTGTGCATCTGTTCGTACAGGACGGATGTCCCATACTCGAGTTGCAGGGGTTAGAAGTCTAATGCGATTTCAATTCCTGTTAACTCTTTGGAAGGCTAAAATTCTAGCCTAATTACATATTATTTAACCCAGATAACTGAATGTGATCAGTACTACAGTCAGGTATGATTCAGGGACTGCAGAGAGCTAAGCGACGTTAGTTATAATAACTTGAAGCTTGTTCAGGTAACTGGTCACTGATATATAAACACTGAGGCCCATGGAATTCATCTTGATTAAATATAAATGTATCAAAATCAGTTATAGGATTAATATAGTCAATCAAGTTCCCTTGTGCTTATTTGCTGGAGTTTATTTGGCTGACAAATTGGGGTTTAATTTAGTTAGTTAATTCAGAGGATTGAATAGTCCATCATTAAAGTCAAGTATGGTTCTGAGACTGCAGTGGGTTTAGTGACAGTGGTCACAGTGACTTTAGCTGTTTAGGCTACTGTTCACTAATTTGACTCTGAAGCCTCATGAACTCATCTTCAGCTTTAAATGATGATATAAGAACAACCTCTGTGGCTATAGTCAGCTGTAATCTCTTTAGCGTAATGTTGCTGGAGATATAATCAGCTGACAAATTTAGATTTCTACTGGTATTGTTCATCTGCAGGCATAGGTCTCCAAAGGCTTACTGGGCTGAGAGTAATTTGCCTCCTACAGAATTTAACATGGTTCTGCCCTGATAATTAGTAGGGCTACCGATGAATCGATGGTAGTTGTCTGTACCTACAAGAATACTGAAGTCGGTAAGGTAATCAGACTTAGTATTTTCTGCTAAATTTATTCCTCTATTTCTTAGAAATTTGGCGGTAGCTCCCAGACCTTGTACTTGTAGGTATGCTGGAATTTTGTCCACCACAATGGCTTGTACTAGACAGACGTACTAATGGTNACGTCTGCTGCGATGGGCTTTATACCTTCAAGGCTTCAATCTGAAGATCTGTTATATTAAGGGCCTGATAACATCATCGCTGACGCCCTCTCCAGAGTGCATGAGGTAGGACAGCTCACCCTCCACTCTACCTCCCATGAACGTGACTCCACGAGAACCGCAGGCTTCGGGGGAGAGTTGTGACGATAATCTCTTCACAGAGATTTAGCCTGCTCCTTCTGCTAGCATCACGTTCAACACAATATTCAAGATACGTTATTCAGCGGCTTAAACGTATATCAAGACCAGCCACGCACCTGCCAACTCCCCCTCCCCCACTCCTGCACACCTGGTCGACCCGCCAACTGCTACTCCCAGCTAAACTACCGACTTGCGGCCATCCTGCATTCTCATGGCCGTTCAACAACACACCACTCCAGCTCCACGCCAATCACATTCCTCGCAAGCCAATGTCAGGACCGCCAGCAGTTCTCCAGTCAGAATATATCTAGTGCTCTTGCTGTGAACACCTACTTGACCCACCTTGTGTGATCAAATAGAGGTTGATAGCTTGCGCATATATTCCCAGCACCATTTTTCTTTGTATTCCTGTTAACGTAACCAATTCCCCCCTTTTCAGTTTGTTATATATATTTTATGTGTTTTACTTTTACATTATTTTAAATGCCAATGAATTGTCTTTATTTTATTTTGTTTTCTAGATTAGTAAAGTGCATTTTTTATTTTGTGTTTTCGTGTATCTTACCTTACCTTACCACAGATTATCAGACAAGCAGTCACTCTTTTTTTTCCTTTTTTTTTATAACTTACATGTATGTGGCCCAGCATTGACATTTGCTATTTGGAAGACTGCCGACCACCATTTCCAACACGTTACTGTCACAATATATATATATATATAATATATATATATATATATATATATATATATATATATATATATATATATATTGGTATATTTTGGTAGCAGTCTTTCCTGTAGACATATATTATTAAATATGACCAAAAAAGTAAGATTAATAATTCTAACACGAATTTTCTCGATTTTCCTTATGTTTCTTTTACTGGTGACGGTAAATGAAAAATCAATTCTCCAAAATTCATTTTATTTCTAGTCTGACACGACACTTGAGCGCGTTTCGTAAAACTTATTACATTTTCAAAGACTTTACTTTATCAACACACAACTTATGCCTGAAACAACATTGGCTCTTATACCTGCATTTGGGTGAGGTGATGTAATACAATAGTGGGGTGAAAAACAAACTTTCAACAAAAACAAAGAACGGGGTATAGAAGTTGGGTACAAATAGAACTGCAGAAGGCCTATTGGCCCATATTTCTTGATGTTTCTATATTGGAGTGGAGTCTTGAAGTGGGGAGAATATAGTTATGCGTTAATTGGCTGTTGATTGCTGGTGTTGACTTCTTAATGTGTAGTGCCTCGCAGATATCAAGCCGCCTGCTGTCGCTGTATCTATCAATGATTTCTGTGTTGTTTGTTAAGATTTCTCTGGTGATAGTTTGGTTGTGGGAAGAGAATATATGTTCCTTAATGGAGCCTTGTTGCTTATGCATCGTTAAACGCCTGGAAAGAGATGTTGTTGTCTTGCCTATATACGGATTTTTTTGAGGCTTACAATCCCCAAGAGGGCATTTGAAGGCATAGACGACGTTTGTCTCTTTAGAGGGTTCTGCTCCGTGTCTGGAGAGTTTCTCATGAGTAGGCTGGCCGTTTTTTTGGTTTTATAGTAAATCGTTAGTTGTATCTTCTGATTTTTGTCTGTAGGGATAACATTTCTATTAACAATATCTTTCAGGACCCTTTCCTCCGTTTTATGAGCTGTGGAGAAGAAGCTCCTTTAAAATAGTCTAATAGGGAAATTGAAAT
>WNGS01168787.1:0-12100 GCA_020271785.1 Procambarus virginalis
GATCCTCTTATTGTTGAAATTGAATTGATTGGATACCCTTTCTCGCTTGCTGGGTCTCTTGGACCTACTACCGTTATTTATGCTAGTTCGCACTTCAATGAGCTTATGGTCTGAGTATGTAGTATCTGAGATTGTAATGTGTCTGATTAGTTCATCATTGTTTGTGAATAATAAGTCTAGTGTGTTTTCGTTCCTAGTTGGTTCTGTGATCCGTTGATTGAGCGAGAATTTGTCAGAATCTCAAAAGTTCTCTGACCTGTGGTTGGTTATTTCCCGGGTCATTTCCTGCTATGATATTTGTGTTTGCCATTCTCCATCTTAGACTTGGTAAATTTAAATCTCCAAAGAAGATAATATCTGGTGCTGGGTTTGCTAGATTATCAAAGATGTTCTCTATTTTGTGCATCTGCTCTGTGAATTCCTCAACCGTTGTATCTGGCGATTTATATATTAGAGTAATAATTAGTTTTTTTATACCTTAATTCCAAGTACCTCTACCACCTCATTAGTTGAGTTTAGTAGCTCTGTGCATACCAGGTCCTCTTTAAAATTAATATACAGACCTACTTCTCCATTTGNCCCTTCCAGTAGCTCCTGGTACCTTCCAGTAGCACCTGGTACCTTCCAGTAGCACCTGGTACCTTCCAGTAGTTCCTGGTACCTTCCAGTAGCTCCTGGTACCTTCCAGTAGCTCCGGGTACCTTCCAGTAGCACCTGGTACTTTCCAGTAGCTCCTGGTACCTTCCAGTAGCTCCTGGTACCTTCCAGTAGCACCTGGTACCTTCCAGTAGCTCCTGGTACCTTCCAGTAGCTCCTGGTACCTTCCAGTAGCTCCTGGTACCTTCCAGTAGCACCTGGTACCTTCCAGTAGCACCTGGTACCTTCCAGTAGCACCTGGTACCTTCCAGTAGCACCTGGTACCTTCCAGTAGCACCTGGTACCTTCCAGTAGCACCTGGTACCATCCAGTAGCACCTGGTACCTTCCAGTAGCTCCTTGTACTTTCCAGTAGCACCTGGTATCTTCCAGTAGCACCTGGTACCTTCCTGTAGCTCCTGGTACCTTCCAGTAGCACCTGGTACATTCCAGTAGCACCTGGTACCTTCCAGTAGCTCCTGGTACCTTCCAGTAGCTCCTGGTACCTTCCAGTAGCTCCTGGTACCTTCCAGTAGCTCCTGGTACCTTCCAGTAGCTCCTGGTACCTTCCAGTAGCTCCTGGTACCTTCCAGTAGCACCTGGTACCTTCCAGTAGCCCCTGGTACCTTCCAGTAGCTCCTGGTACCATCCAGTAGCTCCTGGTACCTTCCAGTAGCACCTGGTACCTTCCAGTAGTTCCTGGTACCTTCCAGTAGCTCCTGGTACCTTCCAGTAGTTCCTGGTACCTTCCAGTAGCTACTGGTACCTTCCAGTAGCTCCTGGTACCTTCCAGTAGCTCCTGGTACCTTCCAGTAGCACCTGGTACCTTCCAGTAGCTCCTGGTACCTTCCAGTAGCTCCTGGTACCTTCCAGTAGCACCTGGTACCTTCCAGTAGTTCCTGGTAGCTTCCAGTAGCTCCTGGTACCTTCCAGTTGCTCCTGGTACCTTCCAGTAGCTCCTGGTACCTTCCAGTAGCACCTGGTACCTTCCAGTAGTTCCTGGTACCTTCCAGTAGCACCTGGTACCTTCCAGTAGCTCCTGGTACCTTCCAGTAGCACCTGGTACCTTCCAGTAGCTCCTGGTACGTTCCAGTAGTTCCTGGTACCTTCCAGTAGCTCCTGGTACCTTCCAGTAGTTCCTGGTACCTTCCAGTAGCTCCTGGTACCGTCCAGTAGTTCCTGGTACCTTCCAGTAGCTCCTGGTACCGTCCAGTAGTTCCTGGTACCTTCCAGTAGCTCCTGGTACCTTCCAGTAGTTCCTGGTACCTTCCAGTAGCTCCTGGTACCGTCCAGTAGTTCCTGGTACCTTCCAGTAGCTCCTGGTACCTTCCAGTAGCTCCTGGTACCTTCCAGTAGTTCCTGGTACCTTCCAGTAGCACCTGGTACCTTCCAGTAGCTCCTGGTACCATCCAAAAGAACTTGTGACCAAATGAACCTTCAGAGGACTAACCCTTATCAGGCAGCTCCTATTTATAACCACCCAAACTCCTTCATATATACGTTTAACCTACTCTTGAAACAATTAAAAAAAGTTTTCTTTATTAAATAATATACAATATAAAGATCACATATACATTAATTTACATGAAAAACTACTACATAAAACATCCATTAGACACCCAAGCCACACAACTGAAACATTGGAATAGACGAGCTTTCTGTCCATCGTGGACCATCAGACCACCTGACCATCATCCACAACCACCCACAACCACCCACAACCCCCAGTACCACCCACAACCACCAACAACCCCCAGTACCACCCACAACCCCCAGTACCACCCACAACCCCCAGTACCACCCACAACCCCCACAAGTGGCTACAACCACCCACAAGTGGCCACAACCACCCACAAGTGACCACAACCACCCACAAGTGGCCACAACCACCCACAAGTGGCCACAACCACCCACAACCCCCACAAGTGGCTACAACCACCCACAAGTGGCCACAACCACCCACAAGTGACCACAACCACCCACAAGTGGCCACAACCACCCACAAGTGGCCACAACCACCCACATGTGGCCACAACCACCACAAGTGGCCACAACCACCCACAAGTGGCCACAACCACCCACAAGTGGCCACAACCCCCACAACCACCCACAAGTGGCCACAACCCCCACAACCACCCACAAGTGGCCACAACCCCCCACAACCACCCACAAGTGGCCACAACCTCCCACAACCACCACAAGTGGCCACAACCCCCCACAACCACCCACAAGTGGCCACAACCCCCACAACCACCCACAAGTGGCCACAACCCCCAACAAGTAGCAACAACAAGTGCCCACAACCACCCACAAATGCCCACAACCACCCACAACTCCCCACAAGTGGCCACAACCCCCACAACCCCCCCCCCATAAGTGGCCACAACCACCCACAACCCTCCACAACCACCCCTCAACCACAGACGCTCAAGGAAACTACCAAAAAAGTATATGGTAGATTCCGGTCGTGAGGTCAGAGCGTGACACTGGTGCTGTCAAGTGTTTTTCCTCGCTGGGCCGCTAGTCTTTTGTTTGTGGCGCTGTGACATCATGGCGCGGCGGGGGGAGGGGCAGGGGCGGTGGCAGGGGGGTAGAGGGCAGTGCCAGGGGGGGTGCCAGGGGGCAGTAGCAGGGGGGGGGGAGTGCCAGGGGGGTGCAAAGCGAAGGGAGCATCTCGGGTTGCCTGAGAGGGTTGGAGACGCGGAGTTGCTCAGTCATTATCATAACGTGGGGGGACCTTCACCCCCCTCTCTCACACACACACACACACACACACACACACACACACACACACACACACACACACACACACACACACACACACACACACACACACACCACACACACACACACCCACACACACACCACACACACACACACACACACACACACCACACACATACACAGTTTCATTCAATGTAGATATTATAGAGCCTAGTAAGCTCAGAATCTGTACACCATTTGATTGACAGTTGAGAGGCGGGACCAAAGAGCCAAGCTCAACCCCCGCAAGCACAAATATGAATACAAATAGGTGAGTACCCACACACACACCCACAGGGGCCTAGTACCTGGGCCAGATTCACGAAAGCACTTACACAGCACTTACGAACGTGTACATCTTTCCTCATCTTTGACGGCTTTGGTTACATTTATTAAACACTTTACAAGCATGAAAACTTCCCATTCAACTGTTTTTATTGTGATAAACGCCTCTTGGTGCTTCCGACTCATTAACTGTTTAATAATTGGAAACAAAGCCGTCAAAGATTAAAAAGATGTACAGGTTCGTAAGTGTTTTGCGTAAGTGCTTTCGTGAATCTGGCAGTTGTGATAGCGCGCAGGTCTCGTAATTCTGTGGCTCGGTTCGATTCCCGCACCAGGCAGAGACAAATGGCAAAGTTTCTTTCACCCTGATGCCCCTGTTACCTAGCAGTAATAGGTACCTTGGATTAGTCAGCTGTCACGGGCTGCTTCCTGGGTGTGTGTGTGTATGTGGTGTGGAGAGAAAAAAAGTAATTAGTAAACAGTCGATTGACAGTTGAGAGGCGGCCGAAAGAGCAAGCTCACCCCCGCAACACAACTAGGTGAACACACACACACACACACACACAGTTGATTGACAGTTGAGAGGCGGGACCAAGAGCCAGAGCTCATCCCCTGCAAGCACAATAGGTGAGTACACCTACACACAGACTGTCAAATTAGAGCTGACAGAAGAGTAGTCAAGAAACAACTAGCATCACTGGACGAAACTAAAGCTTCTAGACCAGACAACATATCCCCGTGGATACTAAAAGAGGCAGCGCAGGCCTCAGCGCGCCCTCTAGCAGAGATCTTCAAGGATGCAGATGATCACAATAACGTAGCTGAAGAATGTTGACCAAACCACACACTAGAAGATGAAAAGACGACGACGTTTCGGTCCGTCCTGAACCGAATGGTCCAGGACGGTATGAAAATGGTCCAGACAGACCGAAACGTCGTCGTCTTTTCATCTTCTAGTATGTGGTTTGGTCACATCTTCAAGGAGTCACTTACAAAGGGAGAGAGCTGCCCAGCTGCTTGAAGAAGGCAAATGTAATACCATTTTCAGGAAGGAGATAAAGAGAGCACCCAGCTATAACCCATTATTACTGACAAGAATTCCCTACAAAGTACTTGAAGGAATAATCAGGATACACTTAGAGAATTAGGTATGTAACAAGCACCAACATAGCTTTAGGGAAATAAATGATTCCTAATGAACCTACATATATATATATAATAACGTAATAACTATATTCTATAATAACTTATAGTTTCTATAATATTCTATAATAAGAAGGTTCTATATAACGTAAACAAGATAAGGCAGAACAGGAACGATGGGCACATTGTGTATCTCTGGACTACCAAATCCTTTGATACAGTACCCACAAGAGACTGCAATACTAACCTTAGATGCAGCGGGAGTAAGCAAAAAGCCCCCGCATGGGTGGAATTACCTAACAGGCAGGAGCCAGAGAGTAACAGTAATGGTCGAGAAGTCGCACTCGTGCACAGTATTAAGCTGAATATCTCAAGGGTCGTGCTGGCACCATAATATTTATTATTTATTGATTTATTAATATCTATATATATATATAATATATATAATATATATATATATATATATATATATATATACATATGCATACACACATCTAAGGAGAATGGAGAATGGTTGGAGGACGAGGGACGAGGAAGTGGGGATGGTTGGGAGGACGAGGGGACGAGGAAGTGGGAGATGGTTGGGAGGACGAGGGGACGAGGACGTGGGAGATGGTTGGGAGGAACGAGGGGACGAGGAAGTGGAGATGGTTGGGAGGACGAGGGGACGAGAAGTGGGAGATGGTGGGAGGACGAGGTACGAGGGAGTTGGGAGATGGTTGGGAGGACGAGGGGACGAGGAGTGGGAATGGTTGGAGGACGAGGGGACGGGGTATTGGGGAATGTTGGGAGGACGAGGGGACGGGGGAGTGGGAGATGGTTGGAGGAGGAGGAGGACAGGGAGGGGGAAATGGTGAGAGGACTAGGAGACAGGAAGGTTGCTGAGACACAGCACGCGTGCTCGGTTACAGCTAGTATGAATATATTAGAAGAATTTGTTGAACTTTTAGAACGCATTGAAACAGTGAGAAGAGTGAGACAGTGAGAGAGAGTGAGACAGTGGTAGAAGAGTGAGACAGTGGAGAGAAGAGGCAGATACATGTTCACGATAGACCCAACCCCCAACCATGTATCCTGCACTCTTCTCTCCCACTGTCTCACTCTTCTTTCCCACTGTCTCACTTCTCTCTCACTGTCTCACTCTTCTCACTGTTTCAATGCGTTCTAAAAGTTCAACAAATTCTTCTAATATATATCATACTAGCTGTACCCGAGCACGCGTTGCTGTGTCTCAGCAACCTTCCTGTCTCCTAGTCCTCCTCACCATTTCCCCCTTCCCTGTTCCCTCCTCCTCCTCCCAACCATCTCCCACTCCCCCGTCCCCTCGTCCTCCCAACCATTCCCCACTCCCCCGTCCCCTCGTCCTCCCAACCATTCCCCACTCCCTCGTCCCCTCGTCCTCCCAACCATCTCCCACTCCCCTCCCCTCGTCCTCCAACCATCTCCCACTTCCTCGTCCCCTCGTCCTCCCAACCATCTCCCACTTCCTCGTCCCCTCGTCCTCCCAACCATCTCCCACTTCCTCGTCCCCTCGTCCTCCCAACCATCTCCCACTTCCTCGTCCCCTCGTCCTCCCAACCATCTCCCACTTCCTCGTCCCCTCGTCCTCCCAACCATTCTCCATTCTCCTTAGATGTGTATGCATATGTATATATATATATATATATATATATATATATATATATATATATATATATATATATATATTAATAAATCAATAAATAATAAATATTATTGGTGCCAGCACCGACCCTTGAGATATTCAGCTTAATACTGTGCACGAGTGCGACTTCTCGACCATTACTGTTACTCTCTGGCTCCTGCCTGTTAGTAATTCCTTACCCATGCAGGGGCTTTTTTGCTTACTCCCGCCTGCATCTAAGGTTAGTATTGCAGTCTCTTGTGGTACTGTATCAAAGGCTTTTTGGTAGTCCAGAGATACACAATGTGCCCATCGTTCCCTGTTCTGCCTTATTCTTGTTACGTTATTATAGAACCTTCTTATTATAGAATATTATAGAACCTATAAGTTATTATAGAATATAGTTATTACGTTATTATTATATATTATATGTAGGTTCATTAGGAATCATTTTATTTCCCTAAAGCTATGTTGGTGCTTGTTTACATACCTAATTCTCTCTAAGTGTTATCCTGATTATTCCTTCAAGTACTTTGTAGGGAATTCTTGTCAGTAATAATGGTTATAGCTGGTGCCTCTTCTTTATCTCCTTCCTTGAAAATTGGTATTACATTTGCCTTCTTCAAGCAGCTGGGCAGCTCTCTCCCTTTGTAAGTGACTCCTTGAAGATGTTGACCAAACCACATACTAGAAGATGAAAAGACGACGACGTTTCGGTCTGTCCTGGACCATTTTCATACCGTCCTGGACCATTTCGGTTCAGGACGGACCGAAACGTCGTCGTCTTTTCATCTTCTAGTGTGTGGTTTGGTCAACATTCTTCAGCTACGTTATTGTGACTCATCTGCATCCTTGAAGATCTCTGCTAGAGGCGCGCTGAGGGCCTGCGCTGCCTCTTTTAGTATCCACGGGGATATGTTGTCTGGTCTAGAAGCTTTAGTTTCGTCCAGTGATGCTAGTTGTTTCTTGACTTACTCTTCTGTCAGCTCTATATTTGACAGTCTGTGTGTAGGTGTACTCACCTATTTGTGCTTGCAGGGGATGAGCTCTGGCTCTTTGTCCCGCCTCTCAACTGTCATCAACTGTGTGTGTGTGTGTGTGTGTGTTCACCTAGTTGTGTTTGCGGGGGTTTGAGCTTTGCTCTTTCGGCCCGCCTCTCAACTGTCAATCGACTGTTTACTAATACTTTTTTTCTCTCCACACCACATACACACACACACCCCAGGAAGCAGCCCGTGACAGCTGACTAACTCCAAGGTACCTATTTACTGCTAGGTAACAGGGGCATTCAGGGTGAAAGAAACTTTGCCCATTTGTCTCTGCCTGGTGCGGGAATCGAACCCGAGCCACAGAATTACGAGACCTGCGCGCTATCCACCACTGGCCAGATTCACGAAAGCACTTACGCAAACACTTACGAACCTGTACATCTTTTCTTAATCTTTGACGGCTTTGTTTCCAATTATTAAACAGTTAATGAGCTCGGAAGCACCAAGAGGCTGTTTATAACAATAACAACAGTTGAATGGGAAGTTTTCATGCTTGTAAAGTGTTTAATAAATGTAACCAAAGCCGTCAAAGATTGAGGAAAGATGTACACGTTCGTAAGTGCTTGTGTAAGTGCTTTCGTGAATCTGGCCCCAGGCTACTAGGCCCCTGTGTGTGTGTGTGTGTTACTCACCTATTTGTATTCATCTATTTGTGCTTGCGGGGTTGAGCTTTGGCTCTTTGGTCCCGCCTCTCAACTGTCAATCAACTGGTGTACAGATTCCTGAGCTTACTAGGCTCTATAATATCTACATTTGAAACTGTGTATGTGTGTGTGTGTGTGTGTGTGTGTGTGTGTGTGTGTGTGTGTGTGTGTATGTGTGTGTGTGTGTGTGTGTGTGTGTGTGTGTGTGTGTGTGTGTGTGTGTGGTGTGTGTGTGTGTGTGTGTGTGTGTGTGTGTGTGAGAGAGGGGGTGAAGGTCCCCCCACGTTATGATAATGACTGAGCAACTCCGCGTCTCCAACCCTCTCAGGCAACCCGAGATGCTCCCTTCGCTTTGCACCCCCCTGGCACTCCCCCCCCCCCTGCTACTGCCCCCTGGCACCCCCCCTGGCACTGCCCTCTACCCCCCTGCCACCGCCCCTGCCCCTCCCCCCGCCGCGCCATGATGTCACAGCGCCACAAACAAAAGACTAGCGGCCCAGCGAGGAAAAACACTTGACAGCACCAGTGTCACGCTCTGACCTCACGACCGGAATCTACCATATACTTTTTTGGTAGTTTCCTTGAGCGTCTGTGGTTGAGGGGTGGTTGTGGAGGGTTGTGGGTGGTTGTGGCCACTTATGGGGGGGGGGTTGTGGGGGTTGTGGCCACTTGTGGGGAGTTGTGGGTGGTTGTGGGCATTTGTGGGTGGTTGTGGGCACTTGTTGTTGCTACTTGTTGGGGGTTGTGGCCACTTGTGGGTGGTTGTGGGGGTTGTGGCCACTTGTGGGTGGTTGTGGGGGGTTGTGGCCACTTGTGGGTGGTTGTGGGAGGTTGTGGCCACTTGTGGGTGGTTGTGGGGGGTGTGGCCACTTGTGGGTGGTTGTGGGGGTTGTGGCCACTTGTGGGTGGTTGTGGGGTTGTGGCCACTTGTGGGTGGTTGTGGCCACTTGTGGGTGGTTGTGGCCACTTGTGGGTGGTTGTGGCCACATGTGGGTGGTTGTGGCCACTTGTGGGTGGTTGTGGCCACTTGTGGGTGGTTGTGGTCACTTGTGGGTGGTTGTGGCCACTTGTGGGTGGTTGTAGCCACTTGTGGGGGTTGTGGGTGGTTGTGGCCACTTGTGGGTGGTTGTGGCCACTTGTGGGTGGTTGTGGTCACTTGTGGGTGGTTGTGGCCACTTGTGGGTGGTTGTAGCCACTTGTGGGGGGTGTGGGTGGTACTGGGGGTTGTGGGTGGTACTGGGGTTGTGGGTGGTACTGGGGTTGTTGGTGGTTGTGGGTGGTACTGGGGTTGTGGGTGGTTGTGGGTGGTTGTGGATGATGGTCAGTGGTCTGATGGTCCACGATGGACAGAAAGCTCGTCTATTCCAATGTTTCAGTTGTGTGGCTTGGGTGTCTAATGGATGTTTTATGTAGTAGTTTTTCATGTAAATTAATGTATATGTGATCTTTATATTGTATATTATTTAATAAAGAAAACTTTTTTTATTGTTTCAAGAGTAGGTTAAACGTATATATGAAGGAGTTTGGGTGGTTATAAATAGGAGCTGCCTGATAAGGTTAGTCCTCTGAAGGTTCATTTGGTCACAAGTTCTTTTGGATGGTACCAGGAGCTACTGGAAGGTACCAGGTGCTACTGGAAGGTACCAGGAACTACTGGAAGGTACCAGGAGCTACTGGAAGGTACCAGGAGCTACTGGAAGGTACCAGGAACTACTGGACGGTACCAGGAGCTACTGGAAGGTACCAGGAACTACTGGAAGGTACCAGGAGCTACTGGAAGGTACCAGGAACTACTGGACGGTACCAGGAGCTACTGGAAGGTACCAGGAACTACTGGACGGTACCAGGAGCTACTGGAAGGTACCAGAACTACTGGAAGGTACCAGGAGCTACTGGAAGGTACCAGGAACTACTGGAACGTACCAGGAGCTACTGGAAGGTACCAGGTGCTACTGGAAGGTACCAGGAGCTACTGGAAGGTACCAGGTGCTACTGGAAGGTACCAGGAACTACTGGAAGGTACCAGGTGCTACTGGAAGGTACCAGGAGCTACTGGAAGGTACCAGGAGCAACTGGAAGGTACCAGGAGCTACTGGAAGCTACCAGGAACTACTGGAAGGTACCAGGTGCTACTGGAAGGTACCAGGAGCTACTGGAAGGTACCAGGAGCTACTGGAAGGTACCAGGTGCTACTGGAAGGTACCAGGAGCTACTGGAAGGTACCAGGAGCTACTGGAAGGTACCAGTAGCTACTGGAAGGTACCAGGAACTACTGGAAGGTACCAGGAGCTACTGGAAGGTACCAGGAACTACTGGAAGGTACCAGGTGCTACTGGAAGGTACCAGAGCTACTGGATGGTACCAGGAGCTACTGGAAGGTACCAGGGCTACTGGAAGGTACCAGGTGCTACTGGAAGGTACCAGGAGCTACTGGAAGGTACCAGGAGCTACTGGAAGGTACCAGGAGCTACTGGAAGGTACCAGGAGCTACTGGAAGGTACCAGGAGCTACTGGAAGGTACCAGGAGCTACTGGAAGGTACCAGGTGCTACTGGAATGTACCAGGTGCTACTGGAAGGTACCAGGAGCTACAGGAAGGTACCAGGTGCTACTGGAAGATACCAGGTGCTACTGGAAAGTACAAGGAGCTACTGGAAGGTACCAGGTGCTACTGGATGGTACCAGGTGCTACTGGAAGGTACCAGGTGCTACTGGAAGGTACCAGGTGCTACTGGAAGGTACCAGGTGCTACTGGAAGGTACCAGGTGCTACTGGAAGGTACCAGGTGCTACTGGAAGGTACCAGGAGCTACTGGAAGGTACCAGGAGCTACTGGAAGGTACCAGGAGCTACTGGAAGGTACCAGGTGCTACTGGAAGGTACCAGGAGCTACTGGAAGGTACCAGGAGCTACTGGAAAGTACCAGGTGCTACTGGAAGGTACCCGGAGCTACTGGAAGGTACCAGGAGCTACTGGAAGGTACCAGGAACTACTGGAAGGTACCAGGTGCTACTGGAAGGTACCAGGTGCTACTGGAAGGTACCAGGAGCTACTGGAAGGTACCAGTGCTACTGGAAGGTACCAGGTGCTACTGGAAGGTACCAGGTGCTACTGGAAGGTACCAGGTGCTACAGGAAGGTACCAGGTGCTACTGGAAGGTACCAGGTGCTACTGAAGGTACCAGGAGCTACTGGAAGGTACCAGGTGCTACTGGAAGGTACCAGTGCTACTGAAGGTACCAGGTGCTACTGGAAGGTACCAGGAGCTACTGGAAGGTACCAGGAGCTACTGGAAGGTACCAGGAGCTACTGGAAGGTACTAAGGGCTACTGGAAGGTACCAGGTGCTACTGGAAGGTACCAGGAGCTACTGGAAGGTACCATAAGCTACTGGAAGGTACCAGGAGCTACTGGAAGGTACCAGGTGCTACTGTAATGTACCAGTGCTACTGGAAGGTACCAAGAGCTACTGGAAGGTACCAGGTGCTACTGGAAGGTACCAGGTGCTACTGGAAGGTACCAGGTGCTACTGGATGGTACCAGGTGCTACTGGAAGGTACCAGGTGCTACTGGAAGGTACCAGGAGCTACTGGAAGTACCAGGTGCTACTGGATGGTACCAGGTGCTACTGGAAGGTACCAGGTGCTACTGGAAGGTACCAGGTGCTACTGGAAGGTACCAGTGCTACGGAAGGTACCAGTGCTACTGGAATGTACCAGGTGCTACTGGAAGGTACCAGGTGCTACTGGAAGGTACCAGGTGCTACTGGAGGTACCAGTGCTACTGGAAGGTACCAGGTGCTACTGGAAGGTACCAGGTGCTACTGGAAGGTACCAGTCTACTGGAAGGTACCAGGTGCTACTGGAAGGTACCAGGTGCTACTGGAAGTACCAGGTGCTACTGGAAGGTACCAGGTACTACTGGAAGGTACCAGGTACTACTG
>WNGS01168787.1:12974-24430 GCA_020271785.1 Procambarus virginalis
GTTAAATGCATTAAGAAATATTTAACAAGAACGAAATGGACATAAATGGCTTCCTTTAAAAAACTTAAAATAAAAAAAAATGAAAAATATTTGAAAAAAGTATGAGGAAATATAAATGAGCTAAAGGTAGGTAGTGGATGTGTTAAGTAGCATGTACATAAAATACTGGGTAGATAGTGTACAGTTAAAAACAAATATGGTGATTAAGGATAGGTTAGGTTAGGTAAAGGGAAGATGCTCAAACGATACTTTAAAATAGATTTGAAAGCAGACACAAGGAAAAATAGTAATTAAGAAAGGCTTAAGTAGTTGGATATGCTTTTTTATGTAATATTCCAAAATTAGTATATGTGCAATAGTTTTCAAGGTTTTTCTTGAGATCTTGAGGTTATCTTGAAGGAGCAGGATAGGTTTACTTTGATAAGTTGTAACGCAGGGAGTGGGTCTGATGTTCTGGAATAATTAAGTTTGATGAACACTGAACTAAGGGTGTGAGGACCAGGGGGGGTGACGGGTTGAAGTTCGGGTAATGTGCTTTGGTTTATTTTACAAGGTCTGAAATACAGTGGGTTTAAATTTCATGGAACTTGGACTGATAGTAGCAATGTTGTACAAATAACTAAAGCGGAAGACAAGAGCTGAAACTTGGTAACTGCCTTGGTCTTATTACTACATCTGAAATAGCTACGTTTTAAATTTTAAGAAAATTGCTCAGATAATAGCGGAATTGTGAGAAAGAACTAAGGCGGGGGATGGGAGCTGGAACTTGCGTACTTGCTCGATCTGATTTACTATGACCGAAATATATCGGGTTTAAATCTTAAAGAAAATGGAAGAATAGTAAAGAAGTTATACAAATGAAGTAAGGTGGGAGACAAGAGCTGGAGTTCGGCAACTAATTATTGTATTTTACTATGTCTGAAATACAGCGGTGTTAAATTTCAGGGAAATTAATTTGGTATTAACGAAGATACGAGAGAGGGTTAAGGCGGGGACAGGACCTAGAGTTCGGTAATTGTTTGGATTTATTGTACTACATCTGAATATGACTATGAATTGTACTACGTCTAAAATTGGGCTATTAGTAGCGAAAATGCACTTATAAATGCGATCTCTGACAAATTTTGGTCTTAAAATGTACTCTGATTAATTTCTGACTTTAACTGGACTCTGAATATTTTTGGGCTCAAACTGGTCTCTGACTAACTTTGGTCTCAAACTGGACTCTGTTCAATTTCGATGTTAAAATTGTCTGTTACAAAATTTGGGCATAAACTGGTCTCTGACAATATTTTGGTCTAAAAATGGTCTCTGAAATTATTTCGATCTTAATGGACTCTGTCATATTTTTGGTCTTAAAATGGTCTCTGTCATATTCCAGTCTCAAACTGGTCCTTGTTTAATTTCGGTCTTATATGGTCTTTGAACAATATCGTCTTTTACTGGACTCTGAAGAAATTCGATCTTCAACTAGACTCTTGAAGAAATTCGGTCTATGACTGGTCTCTTGTCAAATTTCGGTCTTCAACTCGTCTTTGAACAATTTTGGTCTTTAACTGGACTCTGAGTAATTTTTGGGTCTTAAAATGGTCTCTGACGAATTTTGGTCTTCAACTGAACTCTGACGAATTTTGGTCTTAAAACGGACTCTGCTGAAAATCGGTCTGAAAATTATCTCTTAAGAACGCAACATCTCCATTTGCTCTGAATTTCCCCCTGTAAGAATCCTTTAAGAATGTAGCATCTTTTTTTGCTTCGAATTTTCCCCATAAGAAACCTTTAAGAATGCAGCGTCTCCTTTTGCCTCGAATTTCCCCCATAAGAAGCCTTTAAATCCGAATGAGGGATTTTTGGTCTGAATTTTCCCCATAAGAAACCTTTAACTCCAAATGAGGGATATTTGCATCAAATTTTTCCCATAAGAAACCTTTAACTCCAAATGAGGGATTTTCCCAAAAAACGAAAAATCCATCATATGCTGTCAACCCTACTCCTATGTGCCCTGAAAAAGAAGGATGGAGGGATCCATTGCCGTTGGTAATATCCAACGGTAGTTGCAGGGGCTGCTGTCAGAAGTATCCGAATGGAAGCAGCCACCATACTGCAACCCAACCAGCTGGGGTTTGGAGTCCCCCAAGGCTATGAAGCAGCGGCCCATGCTGCACGATCCTACATTAGTTCTCTTACTGAAGACCAAGCAGTAGTAAAATTAGATTTTAAAAACGCTTTCAACTCTGTCAAAAGGGAAGTAGTCCTCACCGCAGCCCAGGAACATTGCCCAAGCATTCTCCCGTTTGTGTCAGCAGGCTACAGCAAAGACTCAACCCTCCTGTTTGGCGAACACGAAGTTACATCAGCAGAGGGAATTCAACAAGGAGACCCCCCCCCCTGTACCCTTGCATAGCGGTTCGGGGAATCACAAGCAGACTGTCCAGTGAGCTCAACATCTGGTTCCTGGATGATGGCACTCTAGCAGACACACAAGTATGCGGCCCCAGCATGGAGCCCGTACCTTGTCAAGCACAAGGCGAAGCTTGAAAAAGTTCAGAGATATGCCACTAGGCTAGTCCCAGAACTAAGAGGCATGAGTAGGTGGGACGCGAACAAGGGGACACAGGTGGAAACTGAGTACCCAAATGAGCCACAGGGACGTTAGAAAGAACTTTTTCAGTGTCAGAGTGGTTGACAAATGGAATGCATTAGGCAGTGATGTGGTGGAAGCTGACTCCATACACAGTTTCAAATGTAGATATGATAGAGCCCAGTAGCTCAGGAATCTGTACGTCAGTTGATTGACAGTTGAAAGGTGGGACTAAAGAGCCAGAGCTCAACCCCACAAGCACAATTAGGTGAGTACAAGACTCCCTGCTGACAGACCTGCAGCTGGTGAAGTCACAGGAGGAGACCATGGGTCTCGTTCTTAACCCCTCAAATTGCGAAATTATTTCATCCAGGGAGGTAGTCGTTAATGCAGTGAAATCAGTTTTACCAAAAGCCTCAGTCATTGAACCCACCGACAGTACACTACTTGGAGCACCTCTGGGTCACAATGCCATTGCTGCAGTCCTTGGCGAAAAGTTTAACGACCAAAAAAGGATGGAAGAGAGAATAGAAGACTTGGACTCCCATGACACCCTCTACCTTCTCACAAAGTGCCTTACCTTACCCAGACTAACGTATTTTTTAAAGGGTGCACCAACTTTTGGCAACCCACTACTAAGTCAATGGGATGAGCTCCTCAAGTCAATATTCAGGAAGGCGCTCAACCTAGATTTAGATGACAATCAGTGGGACCAAGCAACACCACCAGTGAGATTTGGGGGGATAGGCATACGAAAGGCAACTAAGGTAGCACCTCCAGCATTCTTATCCTCATGTACAGCAGCCAACGAATTAGTAGGACAGATCCTACCAGCGCCTATGAGAAACACAACGGAAACTCATGAACAAAAGTTCACCGAAGCAGCCAGTCAATGGAAAACCATTGCACACCCTCTACCCCGAGCACAAGCCCCAAAAGACCACAAGCAGGCCCACTGGGATAGCCCCATAATGGAAAAGACTGCCACAACAATGCTTGAAAACGCAGAAGCTGAGAACAAAGCCTCCTAGCAGTAGCAGCACCCCGTGCCTGGGATTTTTATTTGCTGTGACCAATGCAGCTTTGGGAACTCTCCTCAATCATGACGCTCTCCGCATTGGAGTTACCCTTTGCCTGGCTGCCCCCATCCTCACCGAACATAGGTGCATCTGCAGAACTGTGATGGCAGATGAAGACATGAAGAAGTCAACTACATCATAGGCAGGAGAAGATAGGAGAGAGGGGGTAGGAGAGGAAGGTAGGAGAGAGGAAGGTAGGAGAGAGGAAGGTAGGAGAGAAGAGAGAGGTGCGGGAAGCGGAAGAAGAGGGAGATAGGATATAGTGATAAGCTAACCACATGTTATCTCTATAGCAGTGAGGCTCTCACCTGTCTTGGCTGATGGTGAGCAGTGACTGACCCTGTGGCACCCGGAAGTCTTGACCTCACCAGGCTTGCTGTGGCATCCTGGCCTCACCAGGCTTGCTGTGGCATCCTGGCCTCACCAGGCTTGCTGTGGCATCCTGGCCTCACCAGGCTTGCTGTGGCATCCTGGCCTCACCAGGCTTGCTGTGGCATCCTGGCCTCACCAGACTTGCTGTGGCATCCTGGCCTCACCAGGCTTGCTGTGGCATCCTGGCCTCACCAGACTTGCTGTGGCATCCTGGCCTCACCAGACATGCTGTGGCATCCTGGCCTCACCAGACTTGCTGTGGCATCCTGGCCTCACCAGGCTTGCTGTGGCATCCTGGCCTCACCAGGCTTGCTGTGGCATCCTGGCCTCACCAGACTTGCTGTGGCATCCTGGCCTCACCAGACTTGCTGTGGCATCCTGGCCTCACCAGACATGCTGTGGCATCCTGGCCTCACCAGACTTGCTGTGGCATCCTGGCCTCACCAGGCTTGCTGTGGCATCCTGGCCTCACCAGACTTGCTGTGGCATCCTGGCCTCACCAGGCTTGCTGTGGCATCCTGGCCTCACCAGACTTGCTGTGGCATCCTGGCCTCACCAGGCTTGCTGTGGCATCCTGGCCTCACCAGACTTGCTGTGGCATCCTGGCCTCACCAGACATGCTGTGGCATCCTGGCCTCACCAGACTTGCTGTGGCATCCTGGCCTCACCAGGCTTGCTGTGGCATCCTGGCCTCACCAGACTTGCTGTGGCATCCTGGCCTCACCAGACTTGCTGTGGCATCCTGGCCTCACCAGGCTTGCTGTGGCATCCTGGCCTCACCTGACATCTGACACACTGCATTCGGGGACTTAATTCGCTTCACGACTCGATGAAACATTTTGCACCTTCACTTAACCTAAGTACTGCTGCTTAGCGCATAATTCGACACTTAAATCTCTTTGGGAACATTTTGTTTGTGACTGTGAGTGAGCACAGAGGTGTTGAGACAAGCCCAACAATGGCTCCACACCCACGATACACTCACTACTCGCCTCTCTCGGCTCACTAGCGAACTCTCGTTAATCTTTCTTTTCTCTCTCCACTTAATATGTACACCAATTGTTATTGTATTTCTAATAGGTTTGGGCACAGTTCAGTTCACTGTGGCACGAGGGTAGCTGCTGCTGCTGCTGCCACAGTGGAAGTGACTCGCCTGCCTCGCACCCTAAGCCGGCGGTGGACGGAAGCTGTGACTTGGGTGCTCCCTCCACTGTGGTGGGCCGGAGTGGCGCTTGGGTGCTCCCTCCACTGTGGTGGGCCGGAGTGGCGCTTGGGTGCTCCCTCCACTGTGGTGGGCCGGGGTGGCGCTTGGGTGCTCCCTCCACTGTGGTGGGCCGGGGTGGCGCCACTGGCTCCCTCCACTGTGGTCAACATCTGCAACACAACCACATCTTAGTCCAAGGTAACACAAACTAACACCATCACAAAGCAACATGCACAAATAGAAGGCATTTCATAAATGAATTGTAAAGTCTGCTTTCCAACACTAATTAAATAAAATATATAACATTCACACTCATATGTATTACACATTTCAGGGAAGTTAATGTTTTCATTTTACAGACGAAGGACTCTTCCCAAGGGTGTAACCTACAACAGTTGCCAAACTTCTGGCCATCTATATAATGCTGGTGAACAGATGCATTAGTTGAAAGAAAGCATGTTCAAGCGTCCCTATCCTGTAGCAGGAATCAAACTCAAAAACTGCTTAGTTACAATGTCCATTTCCTTGCTAATGAAGTAAAATTGAAAAGATGTAAGCATTTCTTCCCACACTATTTTTTCTTTGTTTTCCTTGACTAGTTCACTTTCTTGTAGTCTATTCTAATGTAACAAAAATAATACACCCTTCCTTGTTCTAAACTTACGTCAAGAACAATGACAGTGAAGAAGCTGGGTAACTAGCAAGGTGTGAGGGTGTTCACTACGAGTGAATAACTTGGGCTCTGATGTGACAGTAAATAATCTATTACATGTCACACAATAACGTTATATATCTATGAGAAAATGTATGGAGCAGGGCGGGCGGGGGGGGGGGGCAGTCCCAGGGTGCCCCAGACACACCCCCCCCCCCCACTTGTTGGTGCCATTCATGGAGTTAACGTGAGACTTGCTACAATGTTTTATGTATCATTTATACGCTCTGTGATTGACTACAATGCTCTACATCTCACACTGTATACTGACAAAGAGCTGAAATCTCTTGAAACTTTGCAAAATGAAGCTATGCGTCTCATCCTTGGGGCGCCAAAGTCCACGAGAATAGTTAATATGATAGCTGAGTTAAAATTACCTACTATAAGTGAGAGAATTTTGTCTATTAGCGCAGTTTTCGGCGTGTAGGCATTGAGTAGATCTCGGCAACACATGAAGTTTCAAGCTAAACTTTCTAATATGCTGCACTCGCCTGAGGTCTGTAGAAGAAGAGCGAAATCTGATTATGCATTTTGATTCTACAAGGTAACCAACTGCATCAAAATATTAAATATGTACCCAACTCAATTAATGATTAATCAGCCAATTACTCTATGGGATAACTGGGATATATCAGTTGATTTTGTAAATGCGCCCAAGAAAGATAGCGTGCACTCTACATTATTAAAACAGTTAACACTGAAAAGCATCACTGAAAGTACTCAGATTATGGGTAACGATGTGTATCAGTGCTATACCGACGGCTCTGTAGAAGGTGGACAATGTAGCGGTTGCGCATGTAATATATTTGAACAATCTTCTCTCGTACATACAGCAATGAAGCGCGTCAATGACTGGGCAAGTACAACTCAAACCGAACTTGCTGGCATATACCTTGCCACGGAATTTTTAAAAGACAAAGGCAGTGGACTTATATACTGTGACTCGCAGAGTGCACTCCTGGCATTGAACGCACATAGTAGTGGCACCCAGAAAATAGTCAGTGATATTCGAATGAATGTTTTAGCTGCCAAAGAAAAGAGATTTGAAATTAAATTCCTATGGATACAATCACATGTTGGCATCTCAAGACATGCCACTGTAGATATGCTTGCAAAGACAGCCTGTAGAAAACCAGTGGTAGAAATTGATATGGGTGTTTCATTAGCAGTGACAAAGAGAATACTTAAATAAATATCTAATGAAGATCTCACCGACCTAACACATTCACAAAGACCTGAAAGTTGTAGCATTAAATATTATGATAGATATCGTGAGGAGACATTCACATATGGGACTAATAGAACAAGAACCCGGCAATGTGATGTTATAGTGGCCAGAATACGCCTGGGATATAGACGTATCTGGCAGCTTTCTCAAACCCCTAATGTCGAGTACACAATGTGTCAACTTTGTGAAAGAGAAAACATGCACTCTCTTGAACATTATATTGTAGAATGTCCCATATTGACTGACTTTCGCCCTCCTGGGCTAAGGTATGCTGAACTCTATAAGTACTATATGAGTACTGGAACACTTGATGATATATTGGACTTGTACCCAAGGTTGACCATGTAATGTATCAATTATACAGTGAACGTATGTGATGTAACTATATAACCTGAGCTTGTAAAAGCACCATAATAACCTTCAGTGATTAAGTGCTTAATTGCACACTAGTTTCTCTATCAGCTATCTCACCCTGTCAGTGTAAGAAAGACAAATGTATGTGTATGCATGTGTGTGTATATATGTATGTATATATGTATATGTGACAGTGTCAGACCACGTATGTATATATGTGTATGTATGTGTATAAAGTATATATGGAAGCTGATCAGAATTCCATTTCACATTTGTAAATGCACATTAATGACACTATGTAAAAGACACATCGAACACTTTATGTAGGGCATATGTAAATGTGTGTATTTATTATTACGCATGTAGCTTAGCCTAGCAATTTAAAATCCCTACACTCAACTTCTGTGGTTGATTGTTCAATAAATCCCTGAACTATATGTTTAACACATCTCTCACCCTGTCCATGGAGGACAGAAGAAAATGTATATATGCTGGTTAGCATTGTTAATGTGTGGCCACGTCTGTGGTAGATAATAATAATAATAATAACGTATCCAGGGCGGGGGGGGGCAGTCCCAGGGTGCCCCAGCCCCCCCCCCCAGGGTGCCCAGGGCAGCATATGGTACAGACGGGGGGTCACCGGGGCTCGCCTGCCCTCAGTGAGCATTTGTCATCACCGTTGGTGGCTTTAGTATACACGGAGAGGCCAGTGTGTCACGTGATACATGTATCCTGCACTCTTCTCTCCCACTGTCTCACTCTTCTCTCTCACTGTCTCACTTCCCTCACACTGTCTCACTCTTCTCACTGTTTCAATGTGTTCTAAAAAGTTCAACAAATTCTTCTAATATATACACTAGCTGTACCCGACCACGCGTTGCTGTGTCTCAGCAACCTTCCTGTCTCCTAGTCCTCTCCACCATTTCCCCCTTCCCTGTTCCCTCCTCGTCCTCCCAACCATCTCCCACTCCCCCGTCCCCTCTTCTTCCTCACCATTTCCCTCCCCTCCCCTGTCCCATTGTCCTCCCCACCATCCCCTACTCCACTGTCCCCTCGTTATCCTAATCATTCCCCACTAACACGTCCCCTCGTCCTCCCCACCATCTCCCACTTCCTCGTCCCCTCGTCCTCCCTACCAGGGAGCCGGTCGGCCGAGCGGACAACACGCTGGACTTGTGATCCTGTGGTCCTGGGTTCGATCCCAGGCGCCGGCGAGAAACACTGGGCAGAGTTTCTTTCACCCTGTGACCCTGTTACCTAGCAGTAAAATAGGTACCTGGGTGTTAGTCAGCTGTCACGGGCTGCTTCCTGGGGTGGAGGCTTGGTCGAGGACCGGGCCGCGGGGACACTAAAAAGCCCCGAAATCATCTCAAGATAACCTCAAGATAACCATTCTCCCTCCCCCGTCCCCTTATCCTACCCCACCATCCCCACTCCTCTGCCCCCTTGTCCTCCTCACCATTCTCCATTCTCCTTAGATGTGGTGTGTATGCATATATATATATATATATATATATATATATATATATATATATATATATATATATTATATATATATATATATATAATATATATATATATATATATATATATATATATATATATATATATATGTATACATATATATATGTATGTATTAATAAATCAATAAGTAATAAATAATAAATATTATTGGTGCCAGCACCGACCCTTGAGGTATTCAGCTTAATACTGTGCACGAGTGCGACTTCTCGACCATTACTGTTACTCTTTGGCTCCTGCCTGTTAGGTAATTCTTACCCATGCAGGGGCTTTTTTGCTTACTCACGCCTGCATCTAAGGTTAGTATTGTAGTCTCTTGTGGGTACTCTATCAAAGGCTTTTTGGTAGTCCAGAGATACACAATGTGCCCATCGTTCCCTGTTCTGCCTTATTCTTGTACTTTATTATAGAACTCCAGTAGGTTCATTAGGAATCACTTTATTTCCCTAAAGCTATGTTGGGCTTGTTTACATACCTAATTCTCTCTAAGTGTTATCCTGATTATTCCTTCAAGTACTTTGCAGGGGATTCTTGTCAGTAATAATGGGTTATAGCTGGGTGCCTCTTCTTTATCTCCTTCCTTGAAAATTGGTATTACATTTGCCTTCTTCAAGCAGCTGGGCAGCTCTCTCCCTTTGTAAGTGACTCCTTGAAGATGTTGACCAAACCACATACTAGAAGATGAAAAGACGACGACGTTTCGGTCTGTCCTGGACCATTTCATACCGTCCTGGACCATTTCGGTTCAGGACGGACCGAAACGTCGTCGTCTTTTCATCTTCTAGTGTGTGGTTTGGTCACATTCTTCAGCTACGTTATTGTGACTCATCTGCATCCTTGAAGATCTCTGCTAGAGGCGCGCTGAGGGCCTGCGCTGCCTCTTTTAGTATCCACGGGGATATGTTGTCTGGTCTAGAAGCTTTAGTTTCGTCCAGTAATGCTAGTTGTTTCTTGACTTACTCTCCTGTCAGCTCTATATTTGACAGTCTGTGTGTAGGTGTACTCACCTATTTGTGCTTGCAGGGATGAGCTCTGGCTCTTTGGTCCCGCCTCTCAACTGCAATCAACTGTGTGTGTGTGTGTGTGTTCACCTAGTTGTGTTTGCGGGGGTTGAGCTTTGCTCTTTCGGCCGCCTCTCAACTGTCAATCGACTGTTTACTAATTACTTTTTTTCTCTCCACACCACATACACACACACACCCAGGAAGCAGCCCGTGACAGCTGACTACCTATTTACTGCTAGGTACAGGGGCATTCGGGTGAAAGAAACTTTGCCATTTGTCTCTGCCTGGTGCGGGAATCGAACCCGAGCCACAGAATTACGAGACCTGCGCGCTATCCACACTGGCCAGATTCACGAAAGCACTTACGCAAACACTTACGAACCTGTACATCTTTTCTTAATCTTTGACGGCTTTGTTTCCAATTATTAAACAGTTAATGAGCTCGGAAGCACCAAGAGGCTGTTTATAACAATAACAACAGTTGAATGGGAAGTTTTCATGCTTGTAAAGTGTTTAATAAATGTAACCAAAGCCGTCAAAGATTGAGGAAAGATGTACACGTTCGTAAGTGCTTGTGTAAGTGCTTTCGTGAATCTGACCCCAGGCTACTAGGCCCTGTGTGTGGTGTGTGTGTGTACTCACCTATTTGTATTCATCTATTTGTGCTTGCGGGGGTTGAGCTTTGGCTCTTTGGTCCCGCCTCAAACTGTCATCAACTGGTGTATAGATTCCTGAGCTTACTAGGCTCTATAATATCTACATTTGAAACTGTGTATGTGTGGTGTGTGTGTGTGTGTGTGTGTGTGGTGTGTGTGTGTGTGTGTGTGTGTGTGTGTGTGTGTGTGTGTGAGAGAGGGGGGTGAAGGTCCCCCCACGTTATGATAATGACTGAGCAACTCCGCGTCTCCAGCCCTCTCAGGCAACCCGAGATGCTCCCTTCGCTTTGCACACCCCTGGCACTCCCCCCTGGCACTCCCCCCCCCTGCTACTGCCCCCTGGCACCCCCCCCTGGCACTGCCCTCTACCCCCCTGCCACCGCCCCTGCCCCTCCCCCCGCCGCGCCATGATGTCACAGCGCCACAAACAAAAGACTAGCGGCCCAGCGAGGAAAAACACTTGACAGCACCAGTGTCACGCTCTGACCTCACGACCGGAATCTACCATATTTTTTTGGTAGTTTCCTTGAGCGTCTGTGGTTGAGGGGTGGTTGTGGAGGGTTGTGGTGGTTGTGGCCACTTATGGTGGGGGGGTTGTGGGGGGTTGTGGCCACTTGTGGGGAGTGTGGGTGGTTGTGGGCATTTGTGGGTGGTTGTGGCACTTGTTGTTGCTACTTGTTGGGGGTTGTGGCCACTTGTGGGTGGTTGTGGGGGTTGTGGCCACTTGTGGGTGGTTGTGGGGGTT
>WNGS01168792.1:0-14912 GCA_020271785.1 Procambarus virginalis
CCATCTCTGGGAACGGATTACCATCGTAAGTCGAGGCCCCACTGTGCGTGTGTGTGTGTGTGTACTCACCTAGTTGTACTCGCCTAGTTGTGCTTGCGGGGGTTGAGCTCTGGCTCTTTGGTCCCGCCACTCAACTGCCAATCAATAGGTGTACAGTTTCCTGAGCCTATTGGGCTTTGTCATATCTACACTTGAAACTGTGTATGGAGTCAGCCTCCACCACATCACTTCCTAATGCATTCCATTTGTCAACCACTCTGACACTAAAAAAGTTCTTTCTAATATCTCTCTGGCTCATTTGGGCACTCAGTTTCCACTTGTGTCTCCTAGTGCCTTTCTGTGCCCCTTGTGTTAAACAGCCTGTCCTTATCAACCCTGTCGATTCCCCTGAGAATCTTGAATGTGGTGATCATGTCCCCCCTAACTCTTCTGTCTTCCAACGAAGTGAGGTTTAATTCCCGTAGTCTCTCCTTGTAGCTCATACCTCTCAGCTCGGGTACTAGTCTGGTGGCAAACCTTTGAACCTTTTCCAGTTAGTCTTATGCTTGACTAGATATGCATATGCAAAGGGCATATGCAGACATAGATATGCTGGTAATAAGAAAGGATTAGAATGCAGTTATCAACATCCAAAAAATGTTTAAATATGCTTAGGAAAGGTGAGTGTCGATTTGGATCAATATGTAGGTTTTTCCATCCTGAGATGTGCCAAACCTCACTGGAGGACAGAAAATGCTATGACCTCAGCTGCCCATACTTTCACGTGAAAGGCACGGAACGCTACATAAAGAGTGGCAAGCAGGATAATGAATTTGGAGGAAATTCGATAAATTTTTTATACCAGACCGAAAGAGAATTCAAAAGGAGGAGCATGGAGAATGTATGGAACTGGATGCCAGACCCACTTGCATACCAGAATTACAGATACAACTACACACCGAAAGGGAACCACAACTACAACAGGCAACTGCCCTACAACAATCAGCACTGGTCAGAACAAACTCAATATGTCCACGCATAATGGGCTTGCCGAAAAAGTCTCCCAGTCAAACTATCACTAATAGAGTAACCTCATTCATCTTTGCCAACATACAAGGACTGAAAACAAGAACAAACAATAAAGTACAGTTCATAAATGGCCTCCTCACGGAGTCAAATGCAGTATTTGGAGCTTTCACAGAAACCCATGCAGGGGAATTCTTGGACAGTGAGATCTGGATTCCAGGATATAACCTATACAGGTGTGATAGGAAAATTAGGTCACATGGAGGAGTGGGTCTGTATATTAGGGAAGACCTTGTGTGCTCGGAGCTCCTAAACGTTACAAATGAGGTGATAGAGGTACTGGGATTAAAAATAGAGAAAATAAATTTAGTGATTATTCTAATATACAAACCGCCAGATGCAACGGCTGAGGAATTCACAGAACAGATAAACAAAATAGAGAATAGCCTTGATAATTTGGAGAACCCAATACCTGATATTATCTTCTTAGGTGACTTCAACTTGCCTAGTCTCAGGTGGAGAATAGCAAACAATAATATTATACCAGGGAATCTATCAGGACCTAACCAACCACAGATTAGAGAACTACTTAGATTCTGTGACAAATTTTCACTCACTCAGCAGATATCGGAGCCAACGAGAAATGAAAATATTCTAGATCTGGTCTTTACGAACAATGAAGACATTATCAGAGACATTACGATATCAGATACCACATATTCAGATCACAAGCTCATTGAAGTGCAAACTACCATCAATACTCAGAATAGACCTAAAACGTTGATAAAGCGAGAGGGGCTATTCAGTAAATTCAATTTTAATAATAAAAGGATAGACTGGGAGATAATAAACAGGGAACTTAAAAACATTCCATGGGAAACTGTTTTAAGTAATAAAAGTCCTACAGAAGGAATAGAAAAACTGACTTCGGAAGCGTATCAAGTCTGTCTGAAACATGTTCCTTTGAGGAAAGCCAGAAAGAGATCCAACGTAGAAAGAGAACGCAGAAGACACTATAAACGCAGGAAAAGAATAACGGAACTGCTTATGCAGACACGAATTTCCCGTCAAAGAAGGAATAATTTAAATAGGGAGATTGAAGAAATCGAGCGGAAATTGAAACACTCATATGAAACTGAAGAAAGGCAGTTAGAACAGAAAGCAATTCAGGAAATAAAGAAAAATCCAAAATACTTCTTCACATATGCGAAATCAAAAGCAAAAACCACTGCCAGTATTGGACCTATTCGTACAAGTGAAGGTTCATACACGGAGGATGACAAAGAAATTAGTGAAATCCTAAAAAAGCAGTATGAGGACATGTTTAGCACTCCAATAAACAACATGAAAGTAGAAGATCCAGACAATTTCTTTATGCGGGATATCCAAACCCCTGTAAATATAACTGATATCAACACGAGCGCACTAAATTTTGAAAGAGAAATTGAAAACATGCCCAT
The DNA here is from genome assembly GCA_020271785.1 of Procambarus virginalis. Classification (NCBI taxonomy): domain Eukaryota; kingdom Metazoa; phylum Arthropoda; class Malacostraca; order Decapoda; family Cambaridae; genus Procambarus; species Procambarus virginalis. The sequence continues at coordinate 2,466 of WNGS01168792.1, forward strand.
GCACTCGGCCCCAGGTCCAGACTCATGGAATTCAATATTTATAAAGAAATGCAAAGTGCCGGTAGCACAGGCACTCAGTATAGTGTGGAGGAAGAGCTTGGACACGGGGGAGATACCAGATGCACTTAAAGTAGCAGACATAGCCCCTCTACACAAGGGAGGGAGCAAAGCATTGGCAAAGAATTATAGACCAGTTGCACTAACATCGCACATAATAAAAGTATTTGAGAGAGTGATTAGGAGTCAGGTCACCAATTTCATGGAGACCAATGACCTTCACAACCCAGGCCAACATGGATTTCGAGCGGGAAGATCGTGCCTCTCACAGCTACTTGAGCACTACGATAAAGTCACTGAGGCATTAGAAGAAAAACAGAATGCTGATGTGATATACACGGACTTCGCAAAGGCTTTCGATAAATGTGACCATGGCGTGATAGCACACAAAATGAAGTCAATGGGAATAACCGGTAAAGTAGGACGCTGGATACTCAGTTTTCTGTCAAACAGGACTCAGCGAGTAACGGTCAACCATATAAAATCTAGTCCAAGTGCAGTTAAAAGCTCTGTACCTCAGGGTACAGTCCTTGCACCGCTGCTTTTCCTTATTCTCATATCAGATATAGACAAAAATACAAGTCACAGCTTCGTATCATCCTTTGCAGACGACACAAAAATCAGTATGAAAATTACCTCGGCTGAAGACATTGAAAAACTTCAAGCTGATATTAATAAAGTTTTCGACTGGGCATCAGAAAATAATATGATGTTTAACAGTGACAAATTCCAGGTACTCAGGTACGGTAAAAATGAGGACCTTAAACATAATACAGGGTACAAAACACAATCAAATGTGCCCATAGTAGGAAAACAGCATGTAAAGGATTTGGGAATAATGATGTCTGACGACCTAACGTTTAGGGAGCATAACCAAGCAAATATTGCGACAGCCAGAAAAATGATAGGATGGATTACGAGAACTTTCAAATCCAGGGATCCCATCACAATGGTTGTACTCTTCAAGTCACTTGTGCTGTCCCGTCTTGAGTACTGTTCAGTACTCACTTCCCCCTTCAGAGCAGGAGAGATTGCTGAAATAGAGGGAATACAGAGAACATATACAGCACGCATAGACGCGATAAGCACCTAAATTATTGGGATCGTCTCAAAGCTCTCCAAATGTACTCACTAGAAAGAAGACGAGAGAGATATCAAATAATATACACCTGGAAGATACTGGAGGGCCAGGTCCCAAATCTACACAGTAAAATAACAACGTACTGGAGTGAACGATATGGAAGAAAATGCAGAATAGAACCAGTGAAGAGCAGGGGTGCCATAGGCACAATCAGAGAACACTGTATAAACATCAGAGGTCCGCGGTTGTTCAACGTCCTCCCAGCAAGCATAAGAAATATTGCCGGAACAACCGTGGACATCTTCAAGAGGAAACTAGATTTATTCCTCCAAGGAGTTCCGGACCAGCCGGGCTGTGGTGGGTATGTGGGCCTGCGGGCCGCTCCAAGCAACAGCCTAGTGGACCAAACTCTCACAAGTCAAGCCTGGCCTCGGGCCGGGCTTGGGGAGTAGAAGAACTCCCAGAACCCCATCAACCAGGTATCAACCAGTATGGCTCNCATGCAGCACATGGGATACGAGTGTGATATCATGCAACACATGGGATTCGACTGTGATATCATGCAACACATGGATTCGACTGTGATATCATGCAACACATGGGATTCGACTGTGATATCTTGCAACACGTGGGTACGACTGTGATATCATGCAACACATGGGGTACGACTGTGATATCTTGCAACACATGGGGTACGACTGTGATATCATGCAACACATGGGGTACGACTGTGATATCATGCAACACATGGGGTACGACTGTGATATCTTGAACACATGGGTACGACTGTGATATGCACACACATGGGGTACGACTGTGATATCATGCAACACATGGGTTCGACTGTGATATCTTGCAACACATGGGGTACGCCTGCGATATCTAGCAACACATGGGGTACGCCTGCGATATCTTGCAACACATGGGATACGCCTGTGATATCTTGCAACACATGGGGGTACGACTGTGATATCATGCAACACATGGGATACGACTGTGATATCTTGCAACACGTGGGTACGACTGTGATATCTAGCAACACATGGGGTACGCCTGCGATATCTAGCAACACATGGGGTACGCCTGCGATATCTAGCAACACATGGGGTACGACTGTGATATCTAGCAACACGTGGGGGTAAGACTGTGATATCTTGCAACACATGGGGTACGCCTGTGATACCTTGCAACACATGGGGGTACGACTGTGATATCATGCAACACATGGGATACGACTGTGATATCTTGCAACACGTGGGTACGACTGTGATATCATGCAACACATGGGATACGACTGTGATATCTTGCAACACGTGAGGTACTACTGTGATATCTTGCAACACACGTGAGGTACGACTGTGATATCTTGCAACACGTGAGGTACTACTGTGATATCTTGCAACACATGGGGACACGACTGTGATATCTTGCAACACGTGAGGTACGACTGTGATATCTTGCTAAAAAGAGCTTCTCGAAGATCACAAGCACTCAACGCCTCCCCACAAGGTCAATATACACATTCCTCCTGATCGTAAACAGAAGCATGTATATGTAGGAAAACATTTCTAATTAGCGTTCAGAACATTTCAGACATATTGGGAAAGTATCTCACTAACTTCTTGGTTATCTTGAGGTTATCTTGAGATGATTTCGGGGCTTCAGTGTCCCCGCGGCCCGGTCCTCGACCAGGCCTCCACCCCCAGGAAGCAGCCCGTGACAGCTGACTAACACCCAGGTACCTATTTTACTGCTAGGTAACAGGGGCATAGGGTGAAAGAAACTCCGGCCATTGTTTCTCGCCGGCGCCTGGGATCGAACCCGGGACCACAGGATCACAAGTCCAGCGTGCTGTCTGCTCGGCCGACCGGCTCCCTAAGCTGCTGTTCTCAACCTGCCACGTGTTCAACACAGGTGTTGATCACGTGGCAGGTGTTCGACATCTTGGGAAGTGTTCAAAGATGACGAACTTTCCCTTAGTGTCGTCTGCCTCTGTTTTAGTTCCATTATAAACCTGCTCGGTTTACCCAACCCATTCCCTTGAAGGGGGGAGGCAGCTGAGTGGACAGCGCTTCGAATTCGTAGTCCTGAGGTTTCCGGGTTCGATCCCCGGAGTAGGCGGAGACAAATGGGCAAAATGTTTCTTTACTTTGATGCCACCTGTTCACCTAGCAGTAAATAGGTACCTGGGAGTTAGATAGCTGCTACGGGCTGCTTCCTGACGGGGGTGGGGGGGGGGGGACAAAAAGGAGGCCTGGTCGAGGACCGGGCCGCGGGGACACTAAGCCCCGAAATCATCTCAAGATAACCATTCAACAACATCGGCCTCTAGCAAACATTTCTGGAGAACATTAAGGCAAGAAAATGTGAACAAGATGAGTGGATGAGGAGGCCACTTAGGATTACCAATACAGTTGAGTTCCCTTACCGATATGTGGGCCTGCGGGCCGCTCCAAGCAACAGCCTGGTGGACCAACCGGGCTGTGGTGGGTATGTGGGCCTGCGGGCCGCTCCAAGCAACAGCCTGGTGGACCAACCGGGCTGTGGTGGGTATGTTGGCCTGCGGGCCGCTCCAAGCAACAGCCTGGTGGACCAACCGGGCTGTGGTGGGTGTGTGGGCCTGCGGGCCGCTCCAAGCAACAGCCTGGTGGACCAACCGGGCTGTGGTGGGTATGTGGGCCTGCGGGCCGCTCCAAGCAACAGCCTGGTGGACCAACCGGGCTGTGGTGGGTATGTTGGCCTGCGGGCCGCTCCAAGCAACAGCCTGGTGGACCAACCGGGCTGTGGTGGGTATGTGGGCCTGCGGGCCGCTCCAAGCAACAGCCTGGTGGACCAACCGGGCTGTGGTGGGTATGTGGGCCTGCGGGCCGCTCCAAGCAACAGCCTGGTGGACCAACCGGCTGTGGTGGGTATGTGGGCCTGCGGGCCGCTCCCAGCAACAGCCTGGTGGACCAACCGGGCTGTGGTGGGTATGTGGGCCTGCGGGCCGCTCCAAGCAACAGCCTGGTGGACCAACCGGCTGTGGTGGGTATGTGGGCCTGCGGGCCGCTCCAAGCAACAGCCTGGTGGACCAACCGGGCTGTGGTGGGTATGTGGGCCTGCGGGCCGCTCCAAGCAACAGCCTGGTGGACCAACCAGGCTGTGGTGGGTATGTGGGCCTGCGGGCCGCTCCAAGCAACAGCCTGGTGGACCAAACTCTCACAAGTCGAGCCTGGCCTCGGGCCGGGCTTGGGGAGTAGAGGACCTCCCAGAACCCCATCAACCAGGTATCCTTACTGTCGTATCAGTCACTTCCTGATAAGCTAAGCCTGCCTGCGTGTACTACAATGCAAATGTTTCTTTGCAATATTGCAAGCAGCAGTTATCCTTACCAGGATTGTCAGACACCAGCTTCAACACGAGACTGGGCTCCCCCCCCCCCCCATTACGTAACCCAGGTTTTATAATGAGGGTTTAAAACCGCAGGGTTCGAACCTTAGATCAAACCCTGAGACGTCATTACCCCCTCAACGGGGGTTAACCCAACCAACCCACCTAACCTATCGAGGACGCTAGAGTAGAACACGTCAATAATACAGCGCTTTAACTATATCTAAGACGTCGCATTCTTAACGGATGGAGACCTTCCGCGACAACTGTAGCGACTGTGGTGAAGAGAGTACTGCTCCCTCCCCTCCTCCTCGCTAAACTTGTCAATCATTTGAACGGAGCCGCGCCATCTGACGACACGATTAAGAAGCCCGCTGGAGACGCCATCAATCACCCAATCCACCCACCACAGGTGCACTGTACCACAGGTGCACTGTACCACAGGTGCACTGTACCACAGGTGCACTGTACCACAGGTGCACTGTACCACAGGTGCACTGTACCACAGGTGCACTGTACTACAGGTGCACTGTACCACAGGTGCACTGTACTACAGGTGCACTGTACCACAGGTGCACTGTACTACAGGTGCACTGTACCACAGGTGCACTGTACCACAGGTGCACTGTACCACAGGTGCACTGTACCCTCCAGCCCCACAGCCACCACACCACACACGCGGCTCTCCAGTACCCCAGGGGGAACACTCTCACACACTGAAGTATTTGCCACTATTTATTATTTACGAGAGAGTCTACCCTCAACCTATATTACTGACTGAGCCCTTCATGCACCCCAGACGCCCAAGGGAGTCGAGGAGCACCCATGAGGACGACTGAAGGGGCCCAGCAAGACGATAACCAGCCAACGGGAATGAGTATTACCCTCATGGAGCTTGTGAGGATGAGTATTACCCTCATGAAGCTTGAGAGGATGAGTATTACCCTCATGACGCATGAGGGAATACCTTAATACGACATAAGAGCTTGAGGATCCATTGGTATAGACCAATAGAATAGACCAAATCTATAGCCACGACATGGAATAGATTTTACCACATCGAGACTTGGCTAATAGCCCAACAGTTTAGCTAACGACCCAGCAGTCAAGCTTAAGCCTCCGGTAATAACGAATTAAGATTAAAGCAAGACCGTAAATCGCGTTCCATATCCAGTTAGGCGCTCGGCGAGCCGCCGCACCGAGCCATTGTGAGAGTCAATACTCACCCCAAAGGAACAATACAGGTATCGACCAGGACTGCTGGTGATCAAGACGAGGCTAACAAAGCCCAGGCCTCGTGCCCACACCAGGTTAATGACCAATTTGGAGTAACAACCATCTTAACACTGGGAGATGGGGAGCCCAGAGAGGGAGGGTATTGGGGGGCATGTAAGAAATGATAAGTCCGGAGTGGAGTGTGGAGTGGGTGAAGAGGGGGGGGGGAGAGGGAGATAAGAACAAGATTAATATGTAAACAAACAAGCCAGTAAACAATATGTTACTTGGAGGATCGTACTTTTCAGCTTGGGCAAAACCGTTGTTCTATTTTCCCCCAGGCGTGAAGAGAGTGGGGTTGAACTCCAAACTTTTAATCTGCTCAAATTCAATTTCCAAGCTGATTTGGTTATACATACCCAAATTAATTCGAAATCTATTTTTTTTTACCCAATATTTTTGGCTGGGAATTTGTCCTGGACACACATATATGTGGAGGGATATATCCCCTCGGGGTCCCTAAGCCTCTGGCTGCCCCCGGTATAGCTATACTGGTATAGATCCCAAGCAAGGCTTCGACAATAACACGGTCTAGAAAGAAATTGAATTACACCCACTCTGCAAAAAAGCATAATGTGTATGTCCAGAATAATGTGTATCTATGAATCACATATGTGTATCACATATGACTATGTGTACATAATATAATCTGTGTGTGTCCACATGTGTGTATGTGGCCTCCACGAGGAGGCCTGGTCGAGGACCGGGCCGCGGGGACGCTAAGCCCCGAAATCATCACAAGATTGGCCTATTACAATTTATTTAAGACAATGTACACAATCTAAGGTCTAACGTTGGTCACTGATGAGCTAGACTTAAGAAGGTGAGTTATTACCTTAACTCTCAGCTCCTCTACATAACCAACAGTTCAAAATATACTGTCTTGTAGACATTCCACACATTCTGTACACATTCTTCAATCGCAATATGTATCATCATATTCTTAGTTTCGTAATAATGATGACGAGACTATTACACTATTCTTTATTACCTAAACGTTTCTTCGTCCATATTATTATAAAATTATAATATTTATCTCCCTATGAATATCTAAGACACGGGTAGGACAGTGGTAGAATACCCGCCCAGCGCCCGCCACGGATTTCCTCCTGGTTCGAACCCTGTCCAAGAACTCCCTGGACTCAACTACTCGTCTCCGTCCCTCCCTGCAGCCCGTACGGCCAAACAAAGACCATTCCATCCACCCGCCAAACCCCCTAGCTGTTTATGAATGAAAAACGGTTTACACACGACTCACAACTGCTGACGTTCGAACACTTCCGGAACAAGTGCTTCACTGACGACTGGTGTTCGAACCACAACGCTGTAAATGCTTCACCCACGTACTACAAATAATCCCCAACAGAACCCAAACCCCTAACCTATATTATATATATATATATATATATATATATATATATATATATATATATATATATATATATAAATTAATTTATATTTGAGAAAATTCCCGTTTTGAATGAACAGCATGTAAAAAATTTATGAACGCATGTGTGGGGTCGACCGCTGGATGTAATGGACTTGAGTCGAGGACGGGTTGGTTCCTGGAGTAATCGCAAACCTGGTTGTAAACCAACTGGCCGATTATGTTCTATGGGAAGGGAAATTCTCAGCCTATTCTGCAAGAGTAAGGTAAGCCTTACCCAACTAGTTATACATAGAGGTGGTTCCAAGAGCAAGGTAAACCTTACCCTACTTCTGCCCCGATCTCTATGTATAACTCGTAGGGTAGGATAAGATGTAGGGTAAGTAGCAGGGTAAGGCTTACCTTACCTCTGTACCCACTTGTCTTCTTGAGGTTATCTTGAGATGGTTTTGGGGCTTTTTAGTGTCCCCGCGGCCCGGTCCTCGACCAGGCCTCCACCCCTAGGAAGCAGCCCGTGACAGCTGATTAACACCCAGGTACCTATTTTACTGCTAGGTAACAGGAGCATAGGGTGAAAGAAACTCTGCCCATTGTTTCTCGCCGGCGCCTGGGATCGAACCCAGGACCACAGGATCACAAGTCCAGCGTGCTGTCCGCTCGGTCGACCGGCTCCCTTCGTATTGACTAAAAATGTAATTAATCCAATCACAGTATTTCCTCAAGGCAACGTTCAATATTATCTAACTTATGTAAAAATCTTCTATAAAATAACATTTTCTCACACGTTAGTTTCTTTCAGTAATGACAATTTCCCGTATTTCAATTCAAATTGCCATTCACATCTTCCAAGTTTTGGGCCCAAGTAGCTGAGAATATTTCTCAGGGGAGAATTGGGTGTAAACACCGAACTTAATGTCGGCCAAGTTGGTAATATCTTCAGTGGTCGTTAGCAAGGCTGGTAATTAAGCCAGCTTTACAGGAAAAGTTCCGGGGCAAATTTTCAAGTCCCGAGTAAATTATAAAATCCAAATCAGACATTTTGCTTGTAATCACCGGAAGAATTCTTTAACTCAACTTTTGTATTTATCTAGTGAGATTTGTATCTATTAATAATAAAGTTAATACAAAATAGTTCCCTCCAGTTTCAAAAATACATTATACTGTATAATACAAATTATTACCATTATCGTTTTGTTGATTATAAGGAGAGATCACCGAGCGGTTTTAAACATTATATATATATATATATATATATATATATATATATATATATATATATATATATATATATATACACATACATACATACACATACATACATACATACACATACATACAGGCGGCGAGTCACAATAACGTGGCTAAAGTGTGTTGACCAGACCACACACTAGAAGGTGAAAGGACGACGACGTTTCGGTCCGTCCTGGACCATTCTCAAGTCGATTGTGAGAATGGACAAAATTCCTGTATATATATATATTAGTATATTTTGGTAGCAGTCTTTCTTGTAAACCTATGTTGTTGAATATGACCGAAAGGGTGAGATTAATAATTCTAATACGAATCTTCTCAATATTTCTTACGTTCTTCTTCACTGTCGAGGGTAATTGATTAAGTAACTCTCCAAAATTCATTCTTTTTATTCCTGGTTTGACGCCTGAACGCGTTTCGTAATTTCTTATTACATTTTCATGACTTAGTTTACACACAATATATTCATACATATATTCATTTTGGGTGGGGTGAAACGGCACAAAAGTTTTGGGTGAGGTGAAACAGAAGACAGAACACGAAACAATGGGTATAACTTGGTTATGAGAACATAAGAATGGAAGTAACTGCAAAAGGCCTATTGGCCCATACTTCCTCTTGATGCTGCCATATTGGTTCGAGGTCTTGAAGTAGGTAGAATATAGTTGTGCATTAATTGGCTGATGATTGCTGGTGTTGACTTTTTGATGAGTAGTGCCTCGCTGATGTCAAGTCTCCTGCTATCGCTGTATTTATCGATGATTTCTGTGTTGCTTGTTAAGATTTCTCTGGTGATGGTCTGGTTGTGAGAAGATATTATATGTTCCTTGATGGAGCCCTGTTTGTGCATAGTTAATCGCCTGGAAAGAGACGTTGTTGTCTTGCCTATATACTGAGTTCTTTGGGGCTTACAGTCCCCAAGCGGATATGTGATGGCATAGACGACGCTGGTTTCCTTCAAGGCGCTCTGCTTGGTGTCTGGGGAGTTTTTCATGAGTGGGTTGGCCATTTTTTTTTTTTTTAGTAAATTATCAATTGTATTTTCTGATTTTTGTCTGTAGGGATAACGTTTCTATCAATAATTATTGATTGATCGATTAATTAATGACACGATCCCAATAATTTAGGTGCTTTATCGCGTCTATGCGTGCCGTATATGTTCTCTGTATTCCCTCTATTTCAGCAATCTCTCCTGCTCTGAAGGGGAAAGTGAGTGCTGAGCAGTACTCAAGACGGGACAACACAAGTGACTTGAAGAGTACAACCATTGTGATGGGATCCCTGGATTTGAAAGTTCTCGTAATCCATCCAATCATTTTTCTGGCTGACGCAATATTTGCTTGGTTATGCTCCCTAAACGTTAGGTCGTCAGACATTATTATTCCCAAATCCTTGACATGCTGTTTTCCTACTATGGGTACATTTGATTGTGTTTTGTACCCTATACAATATTATGTTTCAGATCCTCATTTTTGCCATACCTGGAATTTATCACTGTTAAACATCATATTTTCTGTTGCATAATCAAAAACTTTATTAATATCTGCTTGTAGTTTTTCATTGTCATCAGCAGAGGTAATTTTCATGCTGATTTTTGTGTCATCTGCAAAGGAAGGTTATCTTGAGATGATTTCGGGGATTTAGTGTCCCCGCGGCCCGGTCCTCAACCAGGCCTCCACCCCCAGGAAGCAGCCCGTGAAAGCTGACTAACACCCAGGTACCTATTTTACTGCTAGGTAACAGGGGCATAGGGTGAAAAACTCTGCCCATTGTTTCTCGCCGGCGCCTGGGATCGAACCCAGGACCACAGGATCACAAGTTCAGTGTGCTGTCCGCTCGGCCGACCGACTCCCTGACACGAAGCTGTGACTTGTATTTTTGTCTATATCTGATATGAGAATAAGGAACAGCAGCGGTGCAAGGACTGTTAACAGAGCTATTAACTGCGCTTGGACTCGATTTTATTTGATTGACTTTGTGTTCTGTTCGACAGGAAATTTAGTATCCAGCGTCCTACTTTACCAGTTATTCCCATTGACCTCATTTTGAGTGCTATCCCTCCATGGTCACATTTGTCGAATGCCTTTGTAAAGTCCGTGTATACCACATCTGCATTCTGGTTTTCTTCTAATGCCTCAGTGATTTTGCCGTAGTGGTCAAGTAGCTGTGAGAGACACGATCTTCCCACTAAATCCATGTTGGCCTGGGTTGTGGAAGTCATTAGTTTTCATGAACCTAGTGACGTGACTCCTGATCACTCTCTCAAATACTTTTATTATTTGCAACTGGTCTATAATTCTTTGCCAATGCTTTGCTCTCTCCCTTGTGTAAAGGGGCTATCTGTCTGCTATGTATGCTATGCTAAAGGGGCTATCCATACATTAAAACATTGATTGTAACCATGATATATATGTGCCTCAACCTACAGTTTAGACCTATTGTCTTATGTATGACCCTCTGTCCTGCGTGACAGTGAATACTAGCATTATCCTCACTTTAATAAGACTCAAAATCTTCAGATTAGGCAAAATTGTAATTAATTTTGTCAATAAAGATGTTAATAATATGTCTACTGCTTTAAGCACATCTGGTATCTCCCCCGTGTCCAAGCTCTTCCTCCACACAGTACTGAGTGCCTGTGCTACTGGCACTTTGCCTTTCTTTATCTATATTGTATTGCACGAGTCTGGCCCCGGAGCTGATTGCATGGGCATTTTGGCAATTTCCCTTTCAAAATCTGCCACGCTCGTGTTGATATCAGTTATATTTACAAGGGTTTGGATATCAGGCATTAAGTTGTCCGGATCTTCCACTTTCATGCTGGTTATTGGAGATCTAAGCATGTCCTCATACTTCTTTTTTAGGATTCCACTAATTTGTCATCCTCAGTGTATGAACCTTCATTTGTAAGTATAGGTCCAATACTGGCAGTGGTTTTTTGCTTTGATTTAGCATATGTGAAGAAATATTGTGGGTTTCTTTAATGAATTGTTTTCTGTTCTAGTTGCCTTTCTACAATCTAATATGAGTGTTTCAGTTCATGTTCGATTTCTTTAATCTGTTTAAATTATTCCTTCTTTGTATGGAAAGTCATGTCTGCTTAAGCATTTCCGTTATTTTTTTCCTTCTTTTGTAGTGACATCTGCGTTCTCCTACGTTGGACCTCTCTCTCTCTTTCCTCAAAGGCACATGTTTCAGACTGAGGCAGGTCATATATAATATATAGTATATATATATATATATATATATATATATATATATATATATTATATATATATATATATGTCGTACCTAGTAGCCAGAACGCACTTGTTAGCCTACTATGCAAGGCCCGATTTGCCTAATAGGCTAAGTTTTCATGAATTAATTGTGTTTTCGACTACCTAACCTACACTAACTAACTTTTCGGCTACCTAACTTAACCTAACCTATAAAGATAGGTTAGGTTAGGTTAGTTAGGTAGGGTTGGTTAGGTTCGGTCATATATCTACGTTAATTTTAACTCCAATGAAAATAAATTTGACCTCATACATAACTGAAATGGGTAGCTTATATCTTTTCATAAGAAAAAAATTAGAGAAGAATATATTAATTCAGGAAAACTTGGCTTATTAGGCAAATCGGGGCTTGCATAGTAGGCCCAAAAGTGAGTTCTGGCTACTAGATACGACATATAAAACTATATATATATATATATATATATATATATATATATATATATATCAAACAGGATAGGCCCAAATACAGAACCTTGTAGGACACTGTGTATTTACCATATATATATTTACTATTTGTGACTGCAAAATCGAGTTATTAGCTCTTGGACCACGCCTTTCTAATGATATATTTTTTCCTCTATTATGTCAACTACATACATTTCTTTCTAACACACACCGTCAATCCCAGTTGATTGACGGTTGAGAGGCAGGACCAAAGAGCCAAAGCTCAATCCCCGCAAGCACAATAGGTGAGTACACACACACACACACACACACAGGAATCAGTCCGTAGAAACTAACCTATTTAT
>WNGS01168792.1:28329-41311 GCA_020271785.1 Procambarus virginalis
TGCGAGCAGCCGCGTCCAACAGCCTGGGTTGACCAGTCCAGCACCAAGGAGGACTGGTCGACGACCGGACCGCGGGGACTATTGATCCTCGGAACTTCCTCAAGGTAAAGTGGATGACACCACGTTGTATTATTATTAAGTTAACTGACCTAACACGAAGAGAGGATCGAACCCACGTCTCTAAGGTTAGCTGCTCCTGTAACACTGTTTAACCTATGATGCATCTTACATCCTAAACAACTCATGCCTCAATATTCAAGCAGCAGACCACCAAGCAAGTCCTTGAGCGAGGGGGGGAGGACGGGGATTACCGGAGGCGGAGGGTGGAAGGGGGGTGGAAGGGGGGGGGGAGGGGGGGGTGGAGGGGGGGTGGTGAAAGGGGTGGGGGGTTGGATAGGGGGGGAGTAGGGAAGAGGGGGGGGGAGGATTCCCACCAAACTTGAGAGAGGAAAACTACGGAAACCACACACACACAAAAATGTCAAGGTAAATGTCGTCACCATGAGCCACCCCCCCCTGCACAACCACACCCCCCCTCCCCACAACACACACACATCCCCCCCCTCACCCAAAACACCCCACATCCCCACCCCTCCCCCTCACCATCAAACACAAAAATGGGACCCCTGTTGCATCTGTCTCCATGGCTAGAGGACCGAACCATGCAGGGGACATTGATCCATAGGGAACCATCTCAAAGTAACATCAAGGTTTACAGTTATCAAGCAAAGAGAAACACCACACAATCCCAGCACCCTGGTCCCCACACCCCAGCACCATGTCCCCACACCCCAGCACCCATGTCCTCATACCCCACGAGGGCACCCTGTCCCACATCCAGAGCACCCTGTCCCCACACCCCAGGCACCCCTGTACCATCATACCCCGTCACCCTTGTCCCCACATCCCAGCACCCCGGTCCCCACACCCCAGCAACCCTGTCCTCATACCCCAGCACCCTATCCCACCACTCCAGCACCCTGTCCCTCATACCCCAGCACCCTTGTAATCACACTCCCCGACCTCAGATGGCGTGAAGTCACCAGTGGAGTCCACCACAGGGCTCTGTTACTCGGGGGGGATCTATCCTGTTTCTGAGATACTTAAATGATCTCCCAGGGGGTGTAGACTCATTCTTCTCAATGTTGCTTGTGATGATCTCAAAATTATGAGAAGGATAAGGACAGAGGAGGACAGTATGAACGGTGTCAAGAAGACCTAGACAACTTGAAGGAATGATCCAACAAATTGGGTGTTTAGTGGTCTTCACCCCAAGCAAATGTAATGTAATGAAGATAGGTGTAGGGAGCATTAGGCCAGGATACAAGGTACCATTTCGGAGATGAAATGCTTCAAGAAATATTAGAAGGCAAGACTTAGGGGATTGATATTACGCAGACCCTGTGCACCTGAAGCCCGATTGAGAGAGGATAAACATCAGCGACATATGCCATGTTGGCCAACGTAAGAACTTTAGAAACCTTTGTAATGAATCATTCAGAACATCGTATACCACGTAAGTCATACCAATCTTTGAGTATGCTAGCTCCTAGGCATGGATTCCACATCTAGTCAAGCATATAGGACTAAACTGGAGAAGGTTCAGAAAAGTTGCCACCAGACTAGTACCCGGAGTGTCCCAAATGAATCTTAGAGACAAAGAAACTTTTTAGTGTCAGGAGTGGTTGACAAATGGAAATGCATTAGGAGATGATGTGGTGGTAGGCTGACCTCCATACACAGTTAGATCAAATACCTTGGCCTTGAGGTGCCACTGTATGGGCCTGTTGTATTCAGACTTGTCGTCAGTATAAAGAGAGGCTCCGAGCTCTCAAGAGGTTGCAGGTTATCACTCAGCTATGGTGCCATGTCAGAATTGTCAAAATGATGTACCTTGCATACATCAGTCTTAGTGGATTATGCTGCACTTTGCTTGTTTTGATGCCTGAAAGAAAGCTTGGAGGGCTTGAAAAATTGCAGAACGAAGCCCTGAGGATAATCCTTGGGTGCCCTCGTACCACAAAGATACTTAATATGAGAAAGGAACTTAAATTCTGAGCGTTGTTGATCGTGTTACTGAAATTAACTGTCAAATTGGTATAAAAAGCTTAGGCTAACTCATCCTAATCCTTGCACAGAAGCCTCCAGACTACTTTTGAAGATCAGCATTGTTCCAAATGGATAACAAAAACTGGAACTCAACTCAGAATGTATGGGTTCATGGTTGGTACAAGAGAAACAACAACGGCACTTTCCTGCACCGTGGGAGGTTACACCCTTTCAGTTTTAATCCCTCCCTTTCACCCAAGAAGCAAATTAGAGATAAGCCCATGCTTCGTCTTGAGGCAAAGCTCAACGCCTTAAGCCATATTGATGCTCTGTCCACAGAGCATTCTCTCTCTCAAATCATATACACTGATGGTTCCCTACACCGCCCCAGGGTGCAGCTGGAAGTGCAGTTGTCCTGACAATGGGCGATGGCTTGTACTTGAGTGGGGAGTCGTATAAACAATTGGGCCTCTACCCTTCCAGACTGAACTATTTGCCTTGATCCTTGCACTGAAATGTGTACAAGTCTCCAAACTTGATACATTAATTGTAAGCGATCCTTATCATCCTTAAATGCTCCAACTCTTTAAGACACAACTGTAACATGCTCGTGTCCGAAGCTAGACACAAATACAACAAACTTATTAAGGATGGTAACAGAGTCCATTTCATGTGGTCTCCATCTCATGTGGCCTCCGAATGCATGATAGAGCTGATAAGTTAGCCAAAGAAATCTGCCTTTAAAGGAGCCGTTGAGTGTAACCTTGGATTGTCAATGAGCAATCTGAGAGCAGCAGTACACCGAGAACTTCAACAGATCTTGTAGATCTAGGCAAAGTGAAATTGACACCAGTAATTCCATCTATCATCATACTATCATGCAAGAGGAGCCACACATCTATGGATCATCCAATAAAATCAGCAGACTTCTAGATGTTACTGCTGCTCGGCTAGACTCGGTTACAAGTATCTCTGGGAATTCTCATTATCTGCCGATGTAGACCTGACCAATGTAAACGTGTCAACAAAATTATTCGCACACCTCCGTCACTATGTGATGGAGTGCGAAAAGATACGTGAATTAGAGACAATTCTATAACCAATGTTCCAGCGATGTGTAAATATTTCATTCAAAATGATCTGCTACCAGAAATTTTAGCCAAATATCCCCAGTTTGCTAACTGTAGGTAGTAACAGAGTGATTGTAACCTATCCACCACTGCCCACTGGATGGGGGGCGGTGTGCAGGACAAACATATAAATTGTGACACTAGCTCTCACATATGTCAGTTGCTTAATTTAGAACCTGTATTTGAGGTCGATCTCGAACCCATTGTTGATGTGACGACTTATATTGAATTTTGTAACTAGCTCATCAAGATTGTAACTTGCTTAGCTAAATTTTTTTTTTTTTTTTTTTTTTTTGAGATATATACAAGAGTTGTAACATTCTTGTACAGCCACTAGTACGCGTAGCGTTTCGGGCAGGTCCCTGGAATACGATCCCCAGCCGCGAAGAATCGTTTTTTCATCCAAGTACACACATTTTACTGTTGCGTTAAACAGAGGCTACAGTTAAGGAATTGCGCCCAGTAAATCCTCCCCGGCTAGGATACGAACCCATGACGTAGCGCTCGCGGAACGCCAGGCGAGTGTCTTACCACTACACCACGGAGACTGATTGAATTGTGGGGTTCAGTCCCTGAGCCCATTATGTGCCTATGTAACCCTTTCCACTACCGCCCACAAGATGGGTATGGGGTGCATAATAAATGAACTAAAACTAAAACTAACTCTGTGTCTAGCTTCAGAGATAAGCACGTCACAGTTATGCCTTGGGGAGCTGAGGGCAGTCACCGAGACGAAAAATACAGACGTGCCAAGTTCGTTAATTAATGCACACAAAAAAAGCTGATAACCAAATGTGAGAAATACAGTTGAGCTGACTAATGTACACACCGTCCCATGGTCAAACAAGGTGACACAAGTGGAGACGAGGAGGAGGTTACATCATGCTGACCTGTAGCGCTCACACCCGACTGGTACCGAGTTCCATAACAAGAGTTGATCAAGACGTTTGGGCATACTTCCTTAAACCCGATGCCTCTGTTTCGCAAATTAACAATCCTATTTCCAAACCAATATTTACCTGGTCTTTTATAAATCTAAACTAATCCCATATGTATCCGTTGTTTCGCGTTCTGTTTTGTGTTGATATATATATATATATATATATATATATATATATATATATATATATATATATATATATAATATATATATATATATATATATATATATATATATATATATATATATATGTAACAAAAATAAATAAATAAGATACAGTCAGCCTTCTTTCTGTAACTTTGCCATGGAACTATCAAGTTTGCCAGGCACGAGCGCCCCTTCTAAACCCAACCTGGCCATTTGGCACAAAGTTTATTGTTTACAAGTGTTCAGTTATTCTCATTCTGACTTCTTTTCTCATCACTTTCCACGGAATACTTGTCACAGACACTGGTTAATAATTTAGCGCCTCCCGTCTGTCCCTTTTTTTTTGACGATTGGGACTACATTTGTATTTTTCCAAAATTCGGGTGGCGTGTCATTGTTGAATACTAGGTGGAGTGTCTAGGTGATTCGTCAACGTTTCTAGGTGAATCTAAAGTATTAGGTGTATAATTAAGTATTATCAATACTGTATTAGGTGACTCACCTGAGTGGCACAGCTAGCTGATTCTCCAAAGTGGTACAACTTGGTGATTCTCCAAAGTGGTACAACTTGGTGATTCTCCAAAGTGGTACAACTAGGTGATCCTCCAAAGTGGTACAACTAGGTGATTCTCCAAAGTGGTACAACTTGGTGATTCTCCAAAGTGGTACAACTAGGTGATTCTCCAAAGTGGTACAACTAGGTGATTCTCCAAAGTGGTACAACTAGGTGATTCTCCAAAGTGGTACAACTTGGTGATTCTCCAAAGTGGTACAACTAGGTGATTCTCCAAAGTGGTACAACTAGGTGATCCTCCAAAGTGGTACAACTAGGTGATCCTCCAAAGTGGTACAACTAGGTGATGCTCCAAAGTGGTACAACTAGGCGATTCACCAAAGTGGTGTGGCTTGGGTCGTGTTACTGATGGTCTGCTCGGCTACGACCACATCTTCCCTCTCACGCTGCTGCTGCCACACTGTCCGGTGCCGACCACACGGTTGCCAGCTCTAAATTGCTGAAAGTAGCGAGCTGACGGTCTAAAAGTAGCGAATTTGTAATAAGAGTAGCCCAATTTTTTTTAGTGAATGATATGGGTTTCAAAGTAATATATTTTGATATATAGAGTACATAGAGTACACTACACGATGTTAATTGTTTTCTTAATATTATTTCTGCACATACACACACACATTATATATATATATATATATATATATATATATATATATATATATATATATATATATATATATATATATATATATATATATATATATATATATATATATAGTCCTGGGGACTATTCAGGCTTGTTCGCATATATATATATATATATATATATATATATATATATATATATATATATATATATATATATATATATATATATGTATATATATATATATGCAAACAAGCCTGAATATATATATATATATATATATATATATATATATATATATATATATATATATATATATATATAATATATATAGAATAGAATAGAGGGTATATATATATATATATATATATATATATATATATATATATATATATATATATATATATATATATATATATATATATATAGAATAGAGGGTCTTCTGCCAAACATCCATAAAACTAAACTGAAGACAGCACACTCCTAGGAGCTCCCCTGGGGTTGAAAGCCATCGATGAGGTCCTTGATAAGAAAATCGCCGACCTTAAGAGGATGGATGGGAGGATTGAGGATATTGATGCTCATGATGCACTCTACCTCATCACCAGATGTCTGTCCCTCCCCAGGTTAACCAACTTTCTGAGGTGTTCACCATCTTACAGTAGCCAAAAACTAAGTGAGTATGACCGGTTACTGAAATCAATGCTAGAAAAAGCCCTTAACCTCTCTCTTGATGACCTACAGTGGAAACAAGCCTCTCTTCCCGTGAGACTTGGGGGCCTCGGAGTTCGAACAGCAACGCAAATCGCTGTTCCAGCCTTCCTGTCCTC
This sequence comes from Procambarus virginalis, assembly GCA_020271785.1. Taxonomy (NCBI): domain Eukaryota; kingdom Metazoa; phylum Arthropoda; class Malacostraca; order Decapoda; family Cambaridae; genus Procambarus; species Procambarus virginalis. The sequence continues at coordinate 34,583 of WNGS01168792.1, forward strand.
CTTATCAGCATCCGACGACCTTGTGAAGGAAATTCTACCTGCCCACTTACATCAGCTGGCAGGTGTACATGATCCCAATTTTACACGCTGTGCCACAGAGTGGGCCTCTCGTGCAGGCCCATCACCTCAACCACCATCCCCAAAAGCCCACAAGCAATCCAGCTGGGATGGCCCCATTGTAGACCAAATTGCTGCAGAGTGCCTGGGTGCTGCAACAACACAACACGACATTGCTCGCCTCACAGCAGTAGCAGCCCCACATGCAGGGGATTTCCTGTTAGCAACCCCAATGTCGGCAACTGGTACGCGTCTCACACCACACGCCCTCCGAATTGCTGTGGCCCTCCGCCTTGCTGCCCCAATCCACACCAGATATAGGTGTATTTGCGGCGAGGTGGTGGCTGATAGGTACGGCCACCATGGCCTACTCTGCCAAAGCACAGGAGGATGGCACTCGAGACACAGTGAAGTTAACGACATCATCAAGAGGAGCCTCACCACAGCTGGATGCCCAGCTGAAAGAGAGCCCCGTTACCTAACGCCCGCAACTCTGATGCTCTTATTGGTCGCCCGGATGGTATCACAGTGAACCCCTGGAAGAATGGCAAGCAGTTGGTATGGGACTACACGTGTGTATCAACCCTGGCTAACACCTACATTGACCTCAGTATTGCACAACCAGGTGGCGCTGCCACCCACAGGGAAGCAGCCAAATCCCGTAAGCATAGAGAACTGGATCACCACTACAATTTTGTCCCCATTGCTTCTGAGACACTCGGCGCCTGGGGTAAAAGTGCTACCAGTTTTTTGAAGGAACTGGGTTCAAGGCTCATTGAAACAACAAGGGACCCTAGAGCTGCCAGCTTTCTTTTCCAGCGCCTCAGCGTGGCGATACAGAGGGGAAATGCGCACTGCATCCAGGGTTCCTGCCCGCCATCTGAGGAGCTGGAGGAACTCGACAACCTATGATAACCATCTTTGTAACCTATATGTAACTCCTTTTTTGTAACAAAGTTCAAATAAAGCAAATATATATATGTGTACATTCAAAAGAATGGGGGTGGTAGGAGAAGAAAATATTAGTGTTCAGTGAGAAACCACAAGGTCTCCTCTGAATACGTTTTATTTTCTTCTCCGAGGCTATGGGTCCCCACATTGGCACCAGAGGTGGTACCCTCACAAACTTATATATATATATATATATATATATATATATATATATATATATTATATATATATATATATATATATATATATATATGCAACAATGATCACAAAAACACTGATCCAAGTATGCAGAATCACCACATGTGAAAAATAGAAAATGCTTAACGCGTTTTCGGCTAATTCGCCTTCATCAGAGCAAAGTAGAATGAAGATGTTCTTCTTCATTCTACTTTGCTCTGATGAAGGCGAATTAGCCGAAAACGCGTTAAGCATTTTCTATTTTTCACATGTGGTGATTCTGCATATATATATATATATATAATATATATATATATATATATATATATATATATATATATATATATATGTCGTACCTAGTAGCCAGAACTCACTTTTTGGCCTACTATGCAAGCCCCGATTTGCCTAATAAGCCAAGATTTCCTGAATTAATATATTTTCTCTAATTTTTTTCTTATGAAAAGATAAAGCTACCCATTTCATAATGTATGAGGTCAATTTTTTTCATTGGAGTTAAAATTAACGTAGATATATGACCGAACCTAACCAACCCTACCTAACCTAACCTAACCTATCTTTATAGGTTAGGTTAGGTTAGGTAGCCGAAAAAGTTAGGTTAGGTTAGGTTAGGTAGGTTAGGTAGTCGAAAAACAATTAATTCATGAAAACTTGGCCTATTAGGCAAATCGGGCCTTGCATAGTAGGCTGAGAAGTGCGTTCTGGCTACTAGGTACGACATATATATATATATATATATATATATATATATATATATATATATATATATATATATATATATATATATATATATATATATATAGCCTCAGATCACTTTGCCTCAGATCTACAAGATCTTGTTGAAGTTCTCGGTGTACTGCTGCTCTCACATTGCTCAATGACAATCCAAGGTTATACTCAACGGCTCCTTTAAAGGCAGATTCCTTGGCTAACTTATCAGCTCTATCATGCATTCGGAGGCCAACATGAGATGGAGACCACATGAAATGGACTCTGTTACCATCCTTAATAATTTTGTTGTATTTGTGTCTAGCTTCGGACACGAGCATGTTACAGTTATGTCTTAAAGAGTTGAGAGCATTAAGGATGATAAGGAGTCACTTACAATTAATGTATCAAATTTGGAGACTTGTACACATTTCAGTGCAAGGAGCAAGGCAAATAGTTCTGTCTGAAGGGTAAAGGCCCAGTTGTTTATACGGACTCCCCACTCAAAGTACAAGCCATCGCCCATTGTCAGCACAACAGGCTTTACCGTGGCAATACTACTCCAAAGCTTGACATTCCAGAGTCTGTCCTCCGTAATCTTCACCAAGATTCACAACCCCTTGGGGAGACATGTATACGCAGATAGACGTAGTAGCCATGGGTTTATTTATTTATTTATATTCTTGTACAGCCACTAGCACGCATAGCGTTTCGGGCTATGGGTTTTAATGGGATTACCTTAAAAATTAGGATTACCTTAATCCTAATTTTCCATGGAATATGACCCGCCAAATTGTTTAACAAGGTAACCATTCACTGCTGGGTGAACAGAGCCTTGGAGGGTAGAAATAGCCTAAGCTACTCTATCCCTTTGAGATGTATTTCTTTCTTATCTCAATAAACATATACTTGAACTTGAACAGAGCCTACAGTTAAGGATTGGCGCTCGGTCAATTCTCCCTCTCCCGCACCCTTCTTTTTTTTTTGGGGGGGGGGAGAGTAAAGAGGAAGGAGAGGCATAGGTGAAGGGAAGTTTAACAGTGGGAAATACAGTGAGAGGTATGAAAGCAGGCGGGCTGTCCGCCTTGCTGATTCCCGCACCCCTCCCAACACAACACCCCCCTGCCTCCCTCCTCCACACCCCTACCTCTCCAACAACACTGCATCCTCCCTCACACCCTTTCTTCTCCAACAACACATCCCTCCTCTCCAACAACACATCCCTCCTCTCCAACAACACATCCCTTCCCCACACCCTTTACTCTTCAACAATCCCTGCCTCTCACAGTCAGTGACAGGGCTTCCCGTGGATCTCTCTAGCCCAAGATTTATCAGGAGAAAACACTAAGCCATTATGACTATACAAACACTGGGAATAAGATTTTGAGATGGGACGGTCGAGAGGAATGTTGCCCAACCACTTGGACGATCGGGGATTGAGCCCCGACCTGCAAGAAGCTATAACTATATTTGGGGTTCAATTCCCGAGCCTATTATGTGCCTCTGTAATCTTTCCCACTACCGCTAATAGGATGAGTATGGCGTACATAATAAATAAGCAAAACTAAAAAGGAAAAAAAGAAAATCGGTCATCGCCCTCGCTTATTTTCTTTAAATGTAGGAGTGTCGAGTTTCAGTCTTCTCATCCCACCAGACACAAACGGACTACATAATAGGCAATCCATGAAATGATGCAAAGTGTCAAATGAGAGACAGTACGAAGGATAAGAGATTCATACGCCACTAATTTGGTATTTATCATTAAAGAGGTGAGAGAACATAACACCATAAGGCTCAATAAACTGTGCCCTGAAACAAAAGTAAACAGTAGGAGCGAGTTAAACAAACAAAAGCCAATGGAGAGGGCATGAGAGCACCCAAACAGATGCTGCCGTTGGAGATGAATACATAAACAGTGACCAAGCTATTTTAAAACAAAATGGGAGCCTCAACAACTGCCTATAGTAAGAGAAGAGGAACTCCCTGATAAGACGCTGGGATTGCGGAGCCTAGCAACGTGGCGTAGCGAGGCGCCTTGTCTCATTCCTTAACTATAGGGCGCTCACTTTACCTTGAACCTTGGTCCCAGTTTCCACAATATCCAAGAGTAGTTCATTCGACGTTACTCTTGGATAGTGTGCCCAGTTATATGGTTGTTAACATGTATATCAACAATTTAATTATATTTTATCAAACTAACGTAGCTATGATCCCAATTAGGCGTTCTAACAATAAGATCGTGAGTTTAAATTAGTTTAATTGGTTTATTATGGCCTCCATTCACATCTTGAGTGGACAAACGGCAGAAAGCTTTCGAATACACAATATGAGTCCATGAACTGGACCAGACCAATTTCTAAATTAAGCAATTTACATTTGTGGTAAGTTGGTTACATTTGACTTTATCATGCACCCATACCCATCCAGAGTGGCGACGGTGAACAGTGTACCATCACATGGAAGCAATGCGTTCAGTAAGCAAACTTTAGATACTAGGCTAACATTTCTGATAGTTCATCATTTCGAATGAAATACACATTTCTTGAGCATATGTGACTCGAGTTATTTTTAAAATCCTACTCTTTCATATTTAATTACAGGTGAAGCAATTAGTATGCGATAAAGTTTACATTTGCTCAGTCCTACCTCAACAAGTCGTGTAAACTCAGAGGGGCTTGTAACCGCAGTATACCAACGCCTAAATGACTGCCGACTTCAAAGGATGATCCTTATAAATAATAATAATAATTTACTTAGGAACAGTACATACATAGTTGCAGTTACAGCACATTCTGTTAGATTTAAAGATAGAGGTAGTACATACAATACCTGAAGCCACTAGTACGCATAGCGTTTCGGGCAATAAAGACGTCACTTCCTGCATAATATTGATAGATGGACTTTAATGTTTATGAATTTCAGGTCTATTAAATTTTGTTATTGTTCTCGGTACATAACCCTAAGGCTGCTCAAAGATAAGTCCAAGGTGCCAATCAACGCCTTTTAAGATTTGGCTAATTTATCAGTCATGCATTCGGCGTCAATGTGGGATGGGATCCATAGGAGACAAACACTGCTTCCATCATTATGTTGTTATAACTGTGCCTGGCTTCAGACACTTGCTTCAGATAACACGTAGTTATGTCTTGAGTGCAATCAGGGATGCCGAAGTCACTGTTAATTAATGTGTCAATCTTGAATAACTTCAATGCAAGGAAATCGTCAGTTATGTATATGCTTGTCAAGTGGAGTGATTAACAGCCTGATAAAGCTAAGTCTTTACTAAGCTTTGTCACTCTTAATTGCGAATTAATTGATGAGATTAGCGGTATGGTTTCAAAAGTTATTTAATTCAAGCTTGCTTTACATAGTGCTTGACGGTTTTATCGTCGCTGATAAAACTGATTAGTGACGACAAAAAGTTAAGATCAGGATTCTGGTAGTTTTCCTGCTTCTGCTCCTGTGGGTGTTGCTGGGGTGTTATACTGCTCCTGTGGGTGTTGCTGGGGTGTTATACTGCTCCTGTGGTTGTTGCTGGGGTGTTATACTGCTCCTTTGGGTGTTGCTGGGGTGTTATACTGCTCCTTTGGGTGTTGCTGGGGTGTTATACTGCTCCTGTGGGTGTTGCTGGGGTGATATACTGCTCCTGTGGGTGTTGCTGGGGTGTTATACTGCTCCTGTGGGTGTTGCTGGGGTGTTATACTGCTCCTGTGGGTGTTGCTGGGGTGTTATACTGCTCCTGTGGGTGTTGCTGGGGTGTTATACTGCTCCTGTGGGTGTTGCTGGGGTGTTATACTGCTCCTGTGGGTGTTGCTGGGGTGTTATACTGCTCCTGTGGGTGTTGCTGGGGGGTTTATACTGCACCTGTGGGTGTTGCTGGGGTGTTATACTGCACCTGTGGGTGTTGCTGGGGTGTTATACTGCTCCTGTGGGTGTTGCTGGGGGTGTTATACTGCTCCTGTGGGTGTTGCTGGGGTGTTATACTGCACCTGTGGTTGTTGCTGGGGTGTTATACTGCTCCTGTGGGTGTTGCTGGGGTGTTATACTGCTCCTGTGGGTGTTGCTGGGGTGTTATACTGCTCCTGTGGGTGTTGCTGGGGTGTTATACTGCTCCTGTGGGTGTTACTGAGGTGCTCTACTACTACTGTTGATGTTATACTACTCCTTCAGCTAAATCTATATAGGAGGTGAAGAACACAAGTTAACTAGGCGGTATTAGAGAGTATAGCTGACACACCATTTTTCCAAATCGTGTACAAACTTCATCAATGTATGTGCTTGACCCCAAGTGACAACAATCAAACCACTGATTAGTCTACAAGTATTTATTGCATGGGGAAAGCAGTTTGTTATAATATTCATATTCTGTACTAACATGTTACAAATCACAACATCTAACTTTATCTTTCTCTGAGCGTCTGACAATAATTTGTACTGTGTTTGTTATATCTTCTTTCCCCAGCTCAGTCAATAACTAGACAAAATTTTGTGGTCTACAAGTTTCCCAAACACTTTGATGAAACACAGTTTCTATGTGTATTTGAATGTGGGAATATGCATCATTACTAGTATTGAACCTCGAAATAACAAGGTATCAGAGAAAATTTGTTCTAATCACTATTATGCCAGACATCGAGCTTCAGGCATGGTTAGTTTCCTGGAACCCCCATACAGTAACCCATAGCATTTATTTTATTCATATTATAATATATAATATATATATATATATATAATATATACTAAACTGAAAATTCACACCCCCGTGCATATAAATATATGTATTGTGGTGTGTGGTGTGTATAATATATATATATATAT
>WNGS01168795.1:35315-58957 GCA_020271785.1 Procambarus virginalis
TTTTTTAGTGTCAGAGTGGTTGACAATGGAATGCATTAGGAAGCGATGTGGTGGAGGCTGACTCCATACACAGTTTCAAGTGTAGATATGATAGAGCCCATTAGGCTCAGGAAACTGTACACCTGTTGATTGACGGTTGAGAGGCGGAACCAAAGAGCCAGAGCTCAACCCCCGCAAGCACAACTAGGTGAGTACAACTAGGTGAGTACACACACACACACCACACACACACACACACACACACACACCTATGTGTGTGTGTCTGACCGCCCTCCGTACCCCCTCCCCCTCCTTATCATACATACACACACACACCTCCCACCACTTAAGCCCTCCCCCACCCCTCCCGCCAACAACCTACCCCACACACCCGCCCCCATGACTCCCTCATATTCGAACACACACCCCCACTCACACTCACACTCCCTCACTCACTCCCATTCACACGCACTCACTCACACACTCCACTCACACAACACACACACACTCACACTTCTCCTCCCCCTCTCTCTCTCTCATAGGGAGAAAACATGGCAGGAGATAGGAGACTAACTCGGGGAAGCACCGCAGGGAGACAAACATGGGAGGGACATACTCAGAGGATAGGGAGGAACAGGAAGCCTGGATTAGGAGAACATTCCAGCAAATGTGGGAAGAATTCAGTGAAGTACTGAGGGTAATGAGGGAAACAGTAGCCAACCTGCAGGATGAACTAATAGCAGCAAAGGAGGAGATGAGAAGCCTGAAGGAGGCTTCTCCACAATACCAGACACAGACCATCCCTCAGGAAGATGGTGATGCTACTGTTAAAAGGACTTCTACAAAACATCCCTCATTTGCAGAATTGCTTAAAAAGAACCCTGAAACTAGGTCTGCAGTTAGGGAAGTTGCCATGGAAATGGCTTCTTCTCAGGAAGCAGCTAAATGTACTAGCCAGCTGATAGAGCGAAAAGGAGCAGTAGTAATAGTAGGCATTAGAGAGCAAACAGGGACCGGGCCAGTGGAAAGAAGAGGCAAGGACAAAAATAAAGTTAATGAGATCCTTTGAGGGGTAAAGATGGAGAGGGCTGACCAAAATATTGAAAAGGTTTTCAGGCTCGGACAGTACAACAAGGACAGAGACCAAATGATAAAGGTGGTATTCACGAGCGAGAGAACATAAGAGGACTTGTTAGCAAGGAAGAACTGACTAGCAAATGTACAGAAGTTCAAAGAAGTATTCTTGCAGAGGGATATGACAAGAGATGAGAGGAGGGCAGCAGCCGCGAGGAGGGAGCGCAGGGAGAAAGAAAGGAATCTGGGAGCCACAATCTCGAGCCCTGCAATCCCATAGGGGAGTGGGGAGTGGTGCCTGTTGAGCTCCTTCACAAGGAGCTCAACAGACACAGTGAAAGAAGCACCTCCTCATCCTCCACCCAATAGATGCCCTACCTGCCCCATCCCCTGGTGCCCAAGGTTGGCACCTTGGGCACCATCCTCCCTAACCAGGATCTCCCTTATCCCCCACCCCCAAGCCCTTCCTAATCCCCCATGCCCTCCCTTCTCCCCCATCTCCCAGGCCTTTCATTTTCCCCCACCCCTCTAAATCCTTCAGTATCCTCCACCCTCCTGAGCCCTCCTTTCTCCCCCACTCTCCTCAGCCCTCCCTTTTTCCTCATCGCCCTCGGCACTCGCTATCCCTCAACCTCTCCCTCTCCACCAAGCACTCCTTCCTTTAAAGCCCCCACCAGCCCCCATTCCACCAAGCCCTCCCTCCTCCCATACCCCCCCAAGCCTCCCCTTCTCCCACACTCTCCAAAGCCTTCCCCTCTCACCCACTCCCCAAGCCTACCTCTCTCACTCCCCAAGCCCTCTTTTCTCTCCCCCCCCCAAGCCCTCCCTCCCACACCACCCTCCCCGTACCAGATCCTCCCAGCCCTCGCACACCCCAGATCCCCCCAGGTCCCCCTTCATAGGCCCTCCCATCCCGGTCCCTCCCTGTTTCCCTGCTTCAGGGGAAGTAATAGGATCCGAGAAAGGACAGAAGAGAGTCAGCTTCAGGGTGATGCACTCGAACATAAATGGGATCACAAGCAAGGCAAGGGAACAGGAGGAGGTGGAGTGGCCTACTAATGAGAAAGGAATGGAGTTTTAAGGAGATGGTCATCCCAGGCTGCGAAGGATTGAGAGACTATATAACAGGCACCTTGACAATGGGAGGACCAAAAGTAGTAGTAGCAGTGATATATAACCCTCCACCAAATGACAGAAGACCCAGACAAGAGTATGACGACAACAACATGGGAGTTAACACTATAATTGAGAAGGCAGCCTCTGCTGCCTGTAGAAATAGATCCAATCTGCTCATCATGGGGGACTTCAATCACGGAAGGATAGACTCAGAGAACCAGGAACCACATGGAGGAGAGGATACATGGAGATACAAATTAATGGAGGTGGCGACAAGAAACTTTCGAAGCCAACATGTCAGGGAACCCACTAGGATGAGAGGAAACGATGAAAGCGAGACTCGACCTAGTCTTCACTGAACGACTCTGACATAAGGGAAATCGGCTTTGAGACCCCAGTAGGCCCCAGTAGGAAAACAGGGTACTGACGTTTGAGTACCTGGTTAAGGAAGGGTTATTGAACTCGAGGAGGGGTACTGAAAACAAAAGGCTGGCATTCCGAAAGGGAAACTATGAGGAGATAAGTAATTCCTAACAGATATAACATGGGAAACAGAGCTCAGGGGAAAGACGGGCCAGGACATGATGGACTTCATCACGCAGAAGTGCAAGGAAGCAGCAAACAAGTTTGTCCCAGTCCAAAAGGAAAACAATGAAATGAAGATGAGAAACCCATTGTTTAATCAGAGATGTATGCTAGCTAAACGGCAAAGTAAAAGGGCATGGAGAAACTGTATGAATAACAGGACACTTGAGAGCAGAGAAAGATACCAGAATGTCAGGAATGAATATGTCAGGATGAGAAGAGAGGCAGAAAAACCATACGAAAATGACATCGCAAGCAAGGCAAAGACTCAACCCAAGTTGCTGCACATCCACATCCAGAGAAAAACAACAGTAAAGGAACCAGTAATGAAAATATGGATAGGAGCAGAAGGATTCACTACAATCGACAAGGAAGTGTGTGAGGAACTGAATAAGAAATTCCAGGAGGTCTTCACCTTAGAGCAAGGACAGATTCCAGAGATAAGAGAGGGAATAGTTAACCAGGAACCACTAGAAGAGTTTGAGATTACCAGTGGGAAACTAAGGAAGTGTTTACTAGAGTTGGATGTGACAAAGGCTATAGGCCCAGATGGAATCTCCTCTTGGTTACTTAAGGAAGGAGCAGAAGCACTGTGCCTGCCATTCTCCATAGTGTATAACGAAATCACTGGCAACAGGGGAACTGCCAGAAATTTGGAAAGCAGCTAATGTAGTTCCGATATACAAGAAAAGGGATAGACAGGAGGCACTGAATTACAGGCCAGTGTCCCTAACCTGCATACCATGCAAGCTGATGGAGAAGATTGCGCGAAGAAAGCTAGTGGAACATCTGGAGCGAAAGAACTTTGTAACACAGCATCAACATGGGTTCAGGGATGGTAAGTCCTGCCTCACAGGGCTAATTGAATTCTACGACCAGGCAGACTGCATATTTTTAGATTGTCAAAAAGCCTTTGATGCAATACCACACAAGAGGCTAGTGAAAAAGCTGGAGATGCAGGCTGGAGTGAAAGGGAAGATACTTCATTAGATAAGGGAGTACCTAAGCAAGAGAAGACAACGAGTCACTGAGAGGGGGGACAGGACTCAGATTGGCGAGACGTCACAAGTGGAGTCGCGCAGGGGTCAGTCCTTGGACCTATACTGTTTCTGATATATGTAAATGATCTCCCAGAGGGTATAGACTTGTTTCTCTCAATGTTTGCTGATGATGCAAAAATTATGAGGAGGATTGAAACAGAGGATGATAGTAGGAGGCTACAGAACGACCTAGATAGACTGAATGAATGGTTCAACAAATGGCTGCTAAAGTTTAACCCCAGAAAATGCAAAGTAATGTAACTAGGCAGGTGAAACAGGAGACCAGACAAAGGATACAGAAGAGGAAATGAAGTACTTAATGAAACTCACCTATTTGTACTCACCTATTTGTGTCTGCAGGATCGAGCATTGACTCTTGAATCCCACCTTTCAAGCATCGGTTGTTTTTCAGCAATGACTCCAGTTCTATTTCCCTATCATACCATGTTTTAATATTATGAATAGTATTTGCTTCCACAACCTGATCCTTAAGTGCATTCCATTTTTCCACTACTCTCACGCTAAAAGAAAACTTCCTAACATCTCTGTGACTCATCTGAGTTTCCAGCTTCCACCCATGTCCCCTCGTTCTGTTACTATTCCGTGTGAACATTTCGTCTATGTCCACTCTGTCAATCCCTCTGAGTATTTTATACATTCCTATCGTGTCCCCCCTCTCCCTTCTTTTTTCTAGTGTCATAAGGCACAGTTCCTTCAGGCGCTCCTCATACCCCATCCCTTGTAACTCTGGAACGAGTCACGTTGCAAACCTCTGAACCTTTTTCCAGTTTCCTTATATGCTTCTTCAGATGGGGACTCCATGATGAGGTGGCATACTCTAAGACTGGCCTCACGTAAGCTGTGTAAAGCGCCCTAAATGCCTCCTTACTTAGGTTTCTGAAAAATGTTCTAACTTTTGCCAGTGTAGAGTATGCTGTTGTCGTTGTCCGATTTATATGTGCCTCAGGAGATAGATTAGGTGTTACGTCCACGCCCAGGTCTCTTTCTCGCGTCGTCACAGGTAGGCAGTTCCCTCTCATTGTGTACTGTCCCTTTGGTCTCCCATCACCTAGTCCCATTTCCATAACTTTACATTTGCTCGTGATGGACTCCAGTAGCCATTTCTCTGACCATCTCTGCAACCTATTCAGGTCCTCATGGAGGAGCCTGCAATCCTCATCTGTCTCAACTTTTCTCATCAACTTTGCGTCATCTGCAAACATCGACATGTAGGACTCTACTCCTGTAAACATGTCGTTAACATATATTAGAAAAATAATTGGTCCCAGCACCGATCCATGAGGTACTCCACTCGTTACTGGTCGCTAGTCCGACTTCTCGCCCCTTAGCGTAACTCTTTGGTTCCTTCCTGTTAGGTAGTCCCTTATCCATGCTATGACCTTTCCCCCTACCCCCGCCTGCCTCTCGAGTTTGAAGAGCAGTCTCATGTGTGGTACTGTATCAAAGGCTTTTTAGCAGTCCAGAAATATGCAGTCTGCCAAACCATCTCTGTCCTGTCTTATCCTCGTTATTTTATCATAGAATTCCAAAAGGTTTGTTAGGCACGATTTCCCTTTCCAGAACCCATGTTGATTTTTGTTCACAAATCTAATGTTCTCCAGGTGTGCAGCCAGTCGTAGCCTAATTATTCTTTCCAGTATTTTACAGGGGATGCTTGTCAGTGGTACAGGTCTATAGTTAAGTGCCTCCTCCCTATCGCCTTTCTTGAAAATCGGTACAACATTTGACATTTTCCAGCAACTGGGCAATTCTCCCGACATAAGTGGCTTATTAGAGATCATTGTCAGAGGCACACTGAGGGCCTGCGCTGCCTCTTTTAGTATCTACGGTGATACTTTGTGTGTGTGTGTGTGTGTGTGTGTGTGTGTGTGTGTGTGTGTGTGTGTGTGTGTGTGTGTGTGTGTGTGTGTGTGTGTGTGTGTGTGTGTGTGTGTGTGTGTGTGTGTGTGAGTGTGTGTACTCACCTAATTGTACTCACCTAATTGTGCTTGGGGGGGTTGAGCTCTGGCTCTTTGTTCCTGCCACTCAACCGTCAATCAACAGATATGCAGGTTCCTGAGCCTGCTGGGCTCTATCATATCTACACTTGAAACTGTGTATGGAGTCAGCCTCCACCACATCTCTTAATTCCTAATGCATTCCATATGTCAACCACTCTGACACTAAAAAAGTTCTTTCTAATATCTCTGTGGTTCATTAGGGCACTCAGTTTCCACCTGTGTCCCCTAGTTCGTGTGCCGTTTGTGTTAAATAGCCTGTCTTTATCTACACTATCAATTCCCTTGAGAATCTTGAATGTGGTGATCATGTCCCCCCTAACTCTTCTGTCTTCCAGCGAAGTGAGGTTTAATTCCTGTAGCCTCTCCTCGTAGCTCATATCTCTCAACTCGGGTACTAGTCTGGTGGCAAACCTTTGAACCTTTTCCAGTTTAGTCTTATCCTTGACTAGATATGGACTCAATGCTGGGGCTGCATACTCCAGGATTGGCCTGACATATGTGGTATATAAAGTTCTGAATGATTCCTTACACATGTTTCTGAATGCCGTTCTTATGTTGGCCACCCTGGCATATGCCGCTGATGTTATCCTCTTGATATGGGCTGCAGGAGACAGGTCTGGCGTGATATCAACCTCCAAGTCTTTTTCTTTTTCTGACTCTTGAAGTATTTCATCTCCCAGAAGATATCTTGTGTCTGGCCTCCTGCTCCCTACACCTATCTTCATTACATTTCATTTGCTTGGGCTTAACTCTAACAACCATTTGATCGACCATTCCTTCAGCTTGTCTAAGTCTTCTTGAAGCCTCAAGCAGTCCTCCTCTGTCTTAATCCTTCTCATAATTTTGGCATCGTCCGCAAACATTGAGAGAAATGAATCTATACCCTCCGGGAGATCATTTACATATATCAGAAACAAGACAGGACCGAGTACAGAGCCCTGTGGGACTCCACTGGTGACTTCGAGTGAGACCTCCAATTTGAGGTCTCACCCCTTACCGTAACTCTCTGCTTCCTATGCTTAGGTACTCCTATATCCACCGGAGCACCTTACCAGCTACATCTGCCTGTCTCTCCAGCTTATGTACCAGCCTCTTATGCGGTACTGTGTCAAAGGCTTTCCGACAATCCAAGAAAATGCAGTCTGCCCAGCCTTCTCTTTCTTGCTTAATCTTTGTCACCTGGTCGTAGAATTCTATTAAGCCAGTCAGGCAAGATTTACCCTCCCTGAATCCATGTTGGCGATTTGTCACGAAGTCCCTTCTCTCCAGATGTGTTACCAGGTTTTTTCTCACGATCTTCTCCATCACCTTGCATGGTATACAAGTCAAGACACTGGCCTGTAGTTCAGTCCCTCTTGCCTGTCGCCCTTTTTGTATATTGGGACCACATTCGCCGCTTCCATATTTCTGGTAGGTCTCCCGTCTCCAGTGACTTACTATACACTATGGAGAGTGGCAAGCAAAGTGCCTCTGCACACTCTTTCAGTACCCATGGCGGGATCCCGTCTGGACCAACAGCCTTTCTAACATCCAGATCCAGCAGGTGTCTCTTGACCTCCTCTCTCGTAATTTCGAACTCTTCCAAGGCCGCCTGGTTTACCTCCCTTTCTCCTGCCAGTGACCTCACCTTGTTCTATTGTGAAGACCTCCTGGAACCTCTTTTGAGTTCTTCACACACCTCTTTGTCATTCTCTGTATACCTGTCCTCGCCTGTTCTAAGTTTCAATACCTGTTCTTTCACTGTTGTTTTCCTTCTGATGTGACTGTGGAGTAGCTTTGGTTCGGTCTTGGCTTTGTTTGCTATATCATTTTCAAAACTTTTCTCTGCTTCTCTTCTCACCCTGACGTACTCATTCCTGGTTCTCTGGTATCTCTCTCTGCTTTCTGGTGTTCTGTTATTCCGGAAGTTCCTCCACGCCCTTTTGTTCAGTTTCTTCGCTTCCATACATGCCCTATTATACCATGGATTCTTCTGTTGCTTCTCGGATTTTTCCCTTTGGGCCGGGATGAACCTGTTTACTGCCTCCTGACACTTTTGGGTGACATAGTCCATCATATCTTGTACAGACTTATCTCTGAGGTCTGTGTCCCAAGGTATTTCCCTTAGGAAACTTCTCATCTCTTCATAATTCCCCTTTCGGTATGCCAGCCTTTTGTTTCCTAGTTCTTTTTGGGGGGAGATAATTCCTAGCTCTACCAGGTACTCAAAGTTCAAACACTGTGATCACTCATTCCCAAGGGCGCTTCCATCTTATCCCTTATATCCCACTCATTTAGGGTAAATATCAAATCAAGCATTGCTGGTTCATCTTCTCCTCTCTTTCTTGTTGGTCCTTGATGTGCTGGCTTAGAAAGTTTCTTGTTGCCACGTCCAGCAGCTTAGCTCTCCATGTTTCTGGTCCTCCATGCGGGTCTTTGTTCTCCCAATCTATCTTCCCATGGTTGAAGTCTCTCATAATTAGTAGTCCAGATCCATTCCTGCTAGCAACAGAAGCTGCTCTCTCTATTATGTTAATGGTGGCCATGTTGTTTCTATCATATTCCTGTCTGGGTCTTCTGTCATTTGGTGGTGGATTATATATGACTACGACTATAACTTTTTGCCCTCCAGTTGTTATGGTACTGCTATGTGTCACTGAAACCTTCACAGCCCTGAATAACTACCTCCTCAAAATCCCAGCCTTTTCTTACCAGCAGAGCTACACCACCACCACCTCTTCCTTCCCTCTTTCCTCATAGCATAATAGTCCTGTGGGAACATGCATTTGTTATGGTTTTCGCTAGCATTGTTTCTGTGAGGGCTATTATGTCTGGGTTTTCCTCTAGTACCTATTCTCCAAGTTCATTTGCTTTATTTGTAATTCCATGTTGGTGTACATTGCCATGAGGCTCACTTTCTTCTGTCCCTTCTCAAATCGCCTCCTTGGTGAGAGTACTCACTTATTTGTGCCTGCTGGGGTTGAGCTTTGACTCTTTGGTCCCGCCTCTCAACTGTCAATCAACTGGTGTACAGATTCCTGAGCCCACTGGGGTCTATCATATCTACATTTGAAACTGTGTATGGAGTCAGCCTCCACCACATCACTTCCTAGTGCATTCCATTTATTAACTACTCTGACACTGAAAAAATTCTTTCTAACGTCTCTGTGGGCTCATCTGGGTACTTAGTTTCCACCTGTGTCCCCTTGTTCGTGTNCCCTTTCATCAGTCCTCAAGGAGACATGTATCTACATTAGACGGAGTAGCAATGGGCTCCCCTTAGGAGTTTTATTTGCTAATTTTTAAAAGGGAACCATCGAAGACAGAGTCTTCAGTAGCAGACAAAAACAACCGTATATTGCCGTTATGTAGATGACATATTCGGCATAGAAAAGACTCAGACGAACTAATTGATTTAAAAAGTCATCTAGAGAGAGAGTCAGTACTCCGGTTTACACATGAAAATGTGAAAATAATAGTCTGCAATTCTTGGATGTACTAATACCAAAAACAGGAACCTCTTTAAGCACCAACGTATATACCAAGCCCACCAACATAGGATTATGCCTGAACTGTAGAAGTGAGTGCCCCCAAAGATACAAAGCCAGTGTTCTCAATGCTTATATTCGTCGAGTGCTTACTCACTGCTCTGAATGGAGCAACGTGAGTAGAAAGTTTGAAAGAATACCATAGGTATTGGTGAACAACGGATATAGCAACACGGAAATAAACGCTGCTATAAGAAGACACTTGGACCGATGGTATAATCCTGAACCTAGAACAGAAACAACAATACCTCCAATAAAATTATATTACAAATCACCCATGCACAGTGAATATAAAAGAGGAAAGAATAATGAATGAAATAATCCGTAAAGGAGTAAAAGCACTACTCCTAACCAAAACATAGACCTGATCATATTCTACAAAACCAAGAAGATGTGTCAAACTCCCATTACATGTGTCATGCTTCCACGACATGTCAAGCCCCCAGGACACGAGTCACACTCCCAGGACGTATGTCACGCTCCCAGGACATGTGTCACGCTCCCAGGACATGTGTTACACTCCCAGGACATGTGTCATGCTACATGGACATGTGTCACGCTCTCAAGATATGAGTTACACTCCCAGGACATGTGTCACGCTCCCAGGACATGTGTCATACTCCAAGGACATGTGTCACGTTCCCAGGACACGTGTATCGCTCCCAGGCCATATGTCAAGCTCCTTGGACATGTGTCACTCTCCCAGGACATGTGTCACGCTCCCAGAACATGTGTCTCACTCCAAGGACATATATTACACTCCCAAAACATGTGCCATGCTCCCAGGACATGTGTTATGCTCCCAGGACATGTGTCTCGCTCTCAGGGACACGTGTTACGCTCCCAGGACATGTCTTACACTCCCAGGACATGTGTCATGCTACAAGGACATGTGTTATACTCCCAGGACATGTGTCATGCTCCCAAGACATGTGTCACTCTCCCAGGACATGTCAAGCTCCCAGGACATGTGTCACGCTCCCAGGACATGTGTCACGCTCCCAGGACATGTGTCATGCTCCCAGGACATGTGTCACACTCCCAGGACATGTGTCATGCTCCCAAGACATGTGTCACTCTCCCAGGACATGTAAAGCTCCCAGGACACGTGTCACGCTCCCAGGACACGTGTCTTGCTCCCAGGACATGTGTCACGCTCCCAGGACATGTGTCATACTCCCAGGACAAGTGTCATGCTCCTAGGACTTGTCAAGCTCCCAGGACACATGTCACGCTCCCATGACATGTTTCACGCTCCCAGGACATGTGTCACGCTCCCAGGACATGTGTCACGCTCCCAAGACAAGTGTCTCGCTCCCAGAATATGTGTCATGTTCCCAAGACATGTGTTACGCTCCCAGGACATGTGTCATACTCTCAGGACATGTGTCACGCTCCCAGGACATGTGTCACGCTCCTAGGACATGTGTCACGGTCCCAGGACATGTTTCACGCTCCCAGGACATGTTTCACGCTCCCAGGATAAGTGTCACGCTCCAGGACATATGTGATACACTCAGGACATGTGTCATGCTCCCAGGACATGTGTCACGCTCCCAGGACATGTGTCACGCTCCTAGGACATGTGTCACGCTCCCAGGACATGTTTCACGCTCCCAGGATATGTGTCATACTCCCAGACATGTGTGATACACTCAGGACATGTGTCATGCTCCCAGGGCATGTGTCACGCTCCCAGGACATGTGTCACGCTCCTAGGACATGTGTCACGCTCCCAGGACATGTTTCACGCTCCCAGGATATGTGTCATACTCCCAGGACATGTGTGATACACTCAGGACATGTGTCATGCTCCCAGGACTGTGTCACACTCTCAGGACATGTGTCACGCTCCTAAGACAAGTGTCTCGCTCCCAGAATATGTGTCATGTTCCCAAGACATGTGTTACGCCCCCCAGACATGTGTCATACTCTCAGGACATGTGTCACGCTCCCAGGACATGTGTCACGCTCCCAAGACACGTGTCTCATTCCCAGAATATGTGTCACGCTCCCAGGACATGTGTCACGCTCCCAGGACATGTTTCACGCTCCCAAGACACGTATCTCGCTCCCAGGACATGTGTCACACTCCCGGGACATGTGTCACACTCCCAGGACTTGTGTCATACTCCCAGGATATGTGTCACGCTCCCAGGACATGTGTCATACTCTCAGGACATGTGTCACGCTCCCAGGACATGTGTCACGCTCCCAGAATATGTGTCACGCTCCAGGACATGTGTCACGCTACTAGGACATGTGTTACGCTACCAGTACATGTGTCACGCTCCCAGGACATGTGTTACGCTCCCTGGACATGTTTCATGCTTTCAGGACATGTGTCACGCTCCCAGGACATGTGTCACGATCCCAGGACACGTGTCACGCTCCCAGGACACGTGTCACGCCCCCAGAACACGTGTTACGCTTCCGGGACACGTGTTACGCTCCCAGGACACGTGTCACGCTCCCAGGACATGTGACACGCTCTCAGGACATATGTCACGCTCCCAGGACATGTGTCGCGATGCTAGGACATGTTTCACGCACCCAGGACATTTGTCACGCTCCCAAAACATCTGTTACGCTCCCAGTACACGTGTCACGCTCCCAGGACACGTGTCACGCTCCCAGGACACGTGTCACGCTCCCAGGACATGTGTTACGCTCCCAGTACACGTTTCACGCTCCCAGGACACGTGTCACGCTCCCAGTACACGTTTCACGCTCCCAGGACACGTGTCACGTTCCCAGGACACGTGTCACGCTCCCAGGACACGTGTCACGCTCCCATGACACGTGTCACGCCCATGACATGTGTCACGCTCCCAGTACACGTGTCACGCTCCCAGGACACGTGTCACGCTCCCAGGACACGTGTCACGCTCCCAGGACACGTGTCACGCTCCCATGACACGTGTCACGCTTCCATGACATGTGTCACGCTCCCAGGACACGTGTCACGCTCCATGACATGTGTTACGCTCCAAGAAGCAATATAATCCTCAAAGAGTAATACCAAAGTTTAAAGTCTCAGTTGGGTACCATTTAGGTACTCCTAAGGTCCATCTTTATTTTGCGCCTCTATGGACTGTTTTGTGGGTCAACGGTCTGCTCCTTTCGAGGCCCGAGTTCGAGTCTTCGGTTGTGTACGTGTTTGAAAAACCGAATAATTACTATTGTAATATGTTTAATAATAAATAATGATAACTATTTGTATGAACATTATCGCCGATGACATCATTATTTTGATTTATCAATATTAATTAATTATAAATCTGTAATAAGTGTAAATAATTTTTTACATTCATAGGAAAATTTAATGTAACTAAAATAAAATAAAAGGACTTCAACTCCAAAATGACTGTAACTTCAAATTAAATGCAAATCAAAAGTGATTGCAATTAAAAATGACAAACTTAAAAAAAAATACTGCAACTCAAAATTCACGCAGTGTAAAATTTACAAAGTGTAAATAACTAACACTTATACAACCCGGAATAATTCCTCAGGCGGAAGCGGCACAGAAACTGAATGATGATGAAATATGAATGAGCTTCACATCCAGTGTTCACGTTTCACCTTCAATTTGTAAATAAAACGCCAAATTAATCTCCCATTTTTTTTTATTCCAGGTCACATTGAACGACGTTTAATTGGAAAATACTTTTATATGCAGTAACACATTTTTCACAATAGATATCATATATGTCATTTTTTCAATAACACTAAAACGTTGAACAATATATCATCTGCCAATTACATTTGATAATAAAATCTATATAAATAAAAATGGAAATGTTTCTTTGTGCATAACCGCAAATCTCCGAAAGTTCTTTACCAATTGCATTGAAATTTTCACACAACGTTCCAGTTGCATCCGCGCAGGTTTTTTTTATACATACTATATAGATGTCACGTCTGTGACGATAAGAAAATGCTTTTATCTGAAAAACTATGTTTTTCATGTATTTTTCATGTGAGGGAAATCTTCGAAACCTCTTTACGGATTGCTTTGAAATTTTGACACAACATTGCATTTGAATAGGCGCGTCTTTTTATATATCTACTATATACATGCCTCACTTGTGACAGGAAAAAACATGCTTTTTATGAAAAACAGCGCCATCTGTCGGACATAACAGCAACACACGCTGTAATCTCCAAAAGTTCATTTCATTTAGTTTATCATACCGTTCATTTCGTTAGTATAAGTATAGATGCCACACCTGTGACAGGTAAAACTATTTTTTTTTAAACAGCGCCATCTGTTGCATATAAGAGCAACACACATGCTATACTAAATATGTAACAATTCCATTTCAGTGTTTCTGATTGTATTGATAAATTGAATTTTCATACATTTTTGATTCATTTTGATTTTGATTTAATTATTTTGTGTAAATTGCATTGGAATTGAGCTGTATTGTTTACCATACCGTTCATTTCGTGGGTATAGCTTATTTTTTTTTATTTTATTATATTTTCATTTCATTTTTTAACTGTTTTTCTTATATTTCAGTGATGGGAACATCAGATCACTTGATGTTCCCAATTTTCTGATGGGAACATCAGACCATTTGGGAAGACATCGAACGAGGGAGTGGGGAATGGTGGGGATGACGAGGGGACAAGGGAGGGGGTAATGGTGGGGAAGGAAGAAGGGACGGGGGGAGTTTCGGATGGTGGAGACGAGGGGAATGGGGGGAATGGAGAATAGTGGGGAGGACAAAGGGACAGGGGAGTGGGGCATGGTGGGAAGGTAGTGGGGATGGTGGAGTGTGGAATGGTTGGGAGGCCGAGGAGACGGGTGAGGGGGGAATGGTGGGGAGGACTGGGGGACAGGGAAGGTTGCTGTGGCCGGGTACTGTTAATATTATAATAAAAAACAACGTGGTACAATTACATATTTTAACCAACATCACCTAAGTAAGCGACATATATAGCGACAAAATAATTATGGACATAGTAGAAGTACTTTAGAATAAACACTATCATTTAGGTATAAAGAGCCAGGACATGCAGTTACCGTCTTTCACCACCACGACCACAATAGAGCCACCAGGTGCTACCCAACCCGCCGCACCACAACCAATCAGAATGCAGAAGCAGATTACCATGTCATCTCAATAAGGTAACACGCTCTTCCTCCCTATCACTCCGGATAAGAGACAAACGAATACGATTTTCCAGCTATTGTTCCCCAGAGACGTCACCTCGAATCCAGTGATATCCTTTCACTATTTACAGGCTCAGGTGCAGGCTGACACAGACCTCTCCACGGCAGCCGGGAGAGGCCAGGCACTCTCCCTTAACTTAAACAATTTATCCATCTCTCTGAAGGTTACTGACTCATTACACGAGAGATCTTAGTAGGAGCTAGACCGCTGCACCACAAATACGACACCTACTCGGATCAAGACTTCCTCATGGAGGCCACCTCACCAAACTACACAGACATCACGGCTCAGACAAAGTCGCAGGCAAAGAGAAAACGGAAAACCTAGAGGTCTACACTAACCCCACCAGCTCCATAACTGGTATAGCCAGCCCTCCAGGCTGAAAACCACCATGAAGATCCCCCATCCATTGCCAGATCCCTAGTATCAGCCACTGATACAGATAATGGCTCCAAAGAGCCTCCACTTACGGGTGCTCCATAACCCGTGCTACTGGAACTTCTTGTTCTGAGTAGCTGAATCTAAAACAGCAACAACAACCATCTCTCTGTTAAATCTAGATAAATCCATCGTTAGTTAGTATATCACTATTTAATCCTATCAGACATGGAGTTCTCATGGCTACAGAACCTCTTCAGTCAAGTTCTTAAGGGGAGAGAATCCCACAGACTCTCTTGCCTTGTGACCCACACTGACAGACTCATCTTAAGGGGATGAGAACGATTAGCAACTCAGTTGATAGACAGGTGTCTCTGTCTCTTCACGTCCCAGTTCCACCTTCCCAGAAGGCAATTAAGTATTCCATTTATCCTGTTGAAGAGAATCCTCTCTGGACGGGTTGGTGCTGTTACAGAGGTCACTTATCTGTCTATCTCCCTATCTGTCTATTTAACTGTCTAATATCTGCGCATCTATTTAACTGACTTGTATCTGTCTGACTAATTGACTCGTATCTGTTTGAATGTTTTGCATCTGTCTTTCTATCTAATTTAACTGTTTTGTATCAGTCGTTATCTCTGTCTTTTTAACTTTGTGATGCCTGTCGATCTGTCTGTTTAACTGATTTAATCTCCCAGGATTTTAAAGGTTTATCATTCTCCCATTCAGAGTTTCATATCATTTCCCTTTATCTTCTGGCCGGCTGTCTTATACAACGGAAACTCATATGAAACGCTGAGTGAAACTGGTGAATAGACACATTGTACGGGGCTAGTTAACTGCTAGGGAAAGTAGTAGTAGTAGTAGTAACACAATTGTCCAGGACTACCTGGTCCCTAGTGATGATGGCGGCTTTGTTTACATTGATTAAACACTTCATGAGTTTGCAAAGTTCACAACCCAATATTAATATTGCTATCAACAACCTCGTTGTGCTTCCGAAGTCATAAACTCTTTAATATTAGTAAAGAAAGTCGCTGTGATTGAGGGAAAGGTCTAAAGGTTTCGAAGATGGATGTGTAAATGCTCGATGAACTCACCGAACACTTAGTTATGTTCCTATAATAACGTTAGCGGGCTTCCACGGCTACGTGTTCACGTGTTCACTGTGTTGAATACCACGTGTTTTCATCTCTCTCTTTTTCCAGCCGGTACAATCAGTCGAGTTATTTTCGGCTGCTTTAAAATCATAAACGGCAAGTAGGGGGGAGGGGCGGTTGACAGGTGGATTGACGAGCGTTGGGGCCAATGTTTTGATGACCATTCTATTGATGATGAAAGGCAGTTTCCCCAACTTGCCCGAAATAAATTCTAGGGGAGTTTCCTGGTTTAGCTATTGGCGTCGTCTGTCTGCATACCAGCCCCCTCCTCACACCTTCACTAGAGCACTGCTCACTACAGCTTCTCGTGAATTAGCATTCACACACACACACACACACACACACACACACACACACACACACCACACACACACACACACACACACACACACACACACACCACACACACACACACACACACACACACACACACACACACACACACACACACACACACACACACACACACACACACACCTAATCTAACTCCTGAGGCACATATAAATAGGATAACGACAGCAGCGTACTCTACACTGGCGAAAATTAGAACTTCATTCAGAAACCTAAATGAGGAGGCTTTTAGGGCGCTTTACACTGCCTACATGAGGCCAGTCTTAGAGTATGCCGCGCCATCATGGAGCCCCCACCTGAAGAAACACATAAGGAAACTGGAGAAGGTTCAGAGGTTTGCGACGAGGCTTGTCCCAGAGTTACGAGGGATGGGATATGAAGAGCGTCTGAAGGAACTGAACCTTACGACACTAGAGAAAAGAAGGGAGAGAGGAGATATGATAGGGACATATAAAATACTCAGGGGAATTGACAAAGTGGAAATAGATGAAATGTTCACACGTAATAATAACAGAACGAGGGGACATGGGTGGAAACTGGAAACTCAGATGAGTCACAGAGATGTTAGGAAGTTTTCATTTAGCGTGAGAGTAGTGGAAAAATGGAATGCACTTGGGGAACAGGTCGTGGAAGTAAATACTATTCATACTTTTAAGACTAGGTATGATAGGGAAATAGGACAGGAGTCATTGCTGTAATCAACCGATGGCTGGAAAGGCGGGATCCAAGAGTCAATGCTCGATCCTGCAAGCACAAATAGGTGAGTACAAATAGGTGAGTAACACACACCACACACACACACACACACACACACACACACACACACACACACACACACACACACACACACAAATGTGTGTGTGTGCCCAATGAGCTACAGAGATATTAGAAAGAACTTTTTTAGTGTCAGAGTGGTTGACAAATGGAATGCATTAGGAAGCGATGTGGTGGAGGCTGACTCCATACACAGTTTCAAGTGTAGATATGATAGAGCCAATAGGCTCAGGAAACTGTACACCTGTTGATTGACGGTTGAGAGGCGGGACCAAAGAGCCAGAGCTCAACCCCCACAAGCACAACTAGGTGAGTACACAAATCTGTTGTGTGTGTGTGTGTGTGTGTGATATATATATATATATATATATATATATATATATATATATATATATATATATATATATATATATATATATATATATATATATATATATATATATATATATATATATATATATATATTCCCCGCAGTAAGTCAACAAATTCCTTGGGAGACTTCAGGCTGAAGGCACAAGGGACATAAGGAGTCAGCAAGCCATTGAGTCGCTTCGCCAGTCTGTACGTGGGTGTGGGTATCTGGCTGATGATTGGCCGAAGTGGGTTTCCAGGCTTATGTATCTAGACATTTCCATACGTGTATCCAGGTTTATATTCCCCAATAATCTTTGGTAGGTGGAGTCCGGATTTCTTGGCGTTCACAGTTTTGATCAATTTGTTGACCTTTGCTTTCAATTCGGCTGTAGGACGTAGAATCACTGTTTACCAACGTACCTGTGGATGAAACAATTGGGATGATAGCGGACAGAGTGTATCATGATCCGGCCTGTACTCCTCTTGACATACCAGAAAACATCCTAAGG
Source organism: Procambarus virginalis (assembly GCA_020271785.1). Taxonomy (NCBI): domain Eukaryota; kingdom Metazoa; phylum Arthropoda; class Malacostraca; order Decapoda; family Cambaridae; genus Procambarus; species Procambarus virginalis. Next base: position 53,367 of record WNGS01168795.1, read on the forward strand.
AAACTACTCCAAGCTTGCACTAAAGAGACACCCTTCTTGAGCCCGGATGGGAACATTTATAAGCAAGTAGATGGGATCGCCATGGGTTCTCCCCTAGGTGTCCTGTTTGCGAACTTCTACATGGGTACCATCGAGCAAAAGGTCTTAGTCAACATGAACTTGAAACCGGCCATATACTGCAGGTATGTTGACGACATTTTTACACAGATACCTGATGTCAGACATCTGCAGGAGCTGAAGGAGGCATTTGAGCAGAATTCTGTGTTGCGTTTCACTTACGAGATGGAGAAGGATGTGAAGCTGCCCTTTCTAGATGTAACATTCATGGAAAGGAGCAGAGGTTTCCACACTGCAGTCTACACAAAGGAAACAAACATAGGAATGTGCCTAAATGCCAACAGTGACTGCCCAGACAGGTACAAGAGGAGTGTTGTTAACGCTTATGTCGACCGTGCTCTCAGCCACAGCTCAGGATGGAAGCAAGTCGATGAAGAACTCTGTAGGGTAAGGCAGGTCCTAATCAACAACAGCTTCTCCAATGGTCTCGTTGAAGACATCATAAGAAGGAAAGTGACACGCCATGCAACCTCTGAAGAGACAACTAACACAACACTTATACCCCCAATTAAACTATTTTACAGGAACTTCTTTTCCACAGTTCATAAAACGGAGGAAAGGGTCCTGAAAGATATTGTTAATAGAAACGTTATCCCTACAGACAAAAATCAGAAGATACAGCTGACGATTTACAATAAAACCAAAAAAAACGGCCAGCCTACTCATGAAAAACTCTCCAGACACAAATCAGAACGCTTTAAAAGAGACCAACGTTGTCTATGCCTTCAAATGCCCACTTGGGGACTGTAAGCCTCAAAGAACTCAGTATATAGGCAAGACAACAACATCTATTTCCAGTCGATTAACGATGCATAAGCAACAGGGCTCCATTAAGGAACATATAATCTCTTCCCACAACCAGACCATCACCGGAGAAATCTTAGCAAACAACACAAAAAACATCGATAGATACAGCGATAGCAGGCGGCTTGAGATCTGCAAGGCACTACACATCAAGAAGTCAACACCAGCAATCAACACCCAATTAATGCACAACTATATTCTACCCACTTCAAGACTCCGCTCCAATATAGAAGCATCAAGAAATATGGGCCAAAAGGCCCTCTGCATTTACTTCCATTCTTACCTTCAAATACCCATTGTTTCGTATTCTATCCTGTGTTGAAAGTTTTGTTCACCTCATCCAAAACTGTTCTAACATATCACCTCACCCAAAATGCGGGTATAAAATAAAATGAAAGCTGTTTAAATCCACGGGAGACATCTCCTGTCCACGAGGCTAACCATAGCCCGTGCTTCTTGCCCAGCTCCTGTGCCAGGTAAGTTACGGGCTCACCATAGCCCATGCTACTTGGAACTTGTTCCGAGTAGCTGAATCTATAACAACAACAACATGTTTAAATCCACACTCGACGGGGGAGACATCTCCCGCCAACTCATCACAAGAATCATTGTGGTCACAATGCGACCCAAACGTCTTAAGGCGACTCCACTTGACGGTTATGCTATCGGGAGAAGCGACTCCACTTGACGGTCATGCCATCGGGAGAAGCAATACTTTAAAGGTCCTGAAGTACTGGCCTCGAACCCGCTGACATTAGTCAGAAAGGTGAAGATATCGTTCTCTTCTTTTCATGTGAAGAGGAGCTAGAAAAACTCCTCACTAACGATGCCATTCTTCGCAAAGAGCACCACCTACATCCTCACTTCCCACGTCAGTTCCTGGCCGGAAGAACTGTTTTTACCAGCAGGACCAGCCAGTGGATCGCTGAGCGACCTCAACATCATATCATGGTCAATATCGAGGACGAAAATCCAAACCTGTCGGTATTCAGCCTAGAGTTCTGCAACACCGACAAAACATCAATGAAGATTTCGTTCACTACCATAGCTGCGGCCACCTAGGCTGCCACACAAGGATTCTACTGCTTCGGCCTAAAAATACCACCCCACCAAATAAAAAAGGAACGATACCATGAGATCCAGCAGTGCTTTAAATGCTAAGAGCTTTCCCACCCGACCAACAAATGTCAGCACCCTGTCCAGAGGTGCAGCCTGTGCGCACTGGACCATCACTACTCCATATGCAAGGCAACAGTCCATCGCTGCTTGCTCTGTGATGGCAATCACCCTGCAATTTCCTACCTCTGCCCTCGCAGACAGGAAAGCATCAAGGCCCAGGTTGAAGCCAAGAGAAACAACCCTCCTCGACCAGAGCCCCAAGCGTTCAACCCACCACCTTAGCTCTCACTAATCGACCAGAAGACTTTCCGGTCTTACCAACATCCCACCAAACACACACCGAAATTACGACGTTGGTACAACGTTCGAACAAGTTTAAACCCCTCCTAACCAGTTATAACAACCAATATAGCAAGTTGTAACAACGTTCTAATACGTCATAAACACGTTAAGCCAAGATGAAAACAAAGATGAAAAGATGATATGCAAATGAAAAACTCACACCCCAGAAGTGACTCGAACCCATACTCCCAGGAGCAACGCAAATGGTATGTTGTGTTCCTCACGTGTGCCCCAAAGAATGAGGTGATTTAGTAAAATGCTATGCCAAGATAACCATCCGAGTGCCGGCGGTGAGGTGGTTCAAATAGCTTCGGCTATCACCTCATTATGTCCGGTCATGATGGTCAAGTGGTTTAAGGAGTCTTGTACACACCAGTTGCGTTGCTCCTGGGAGTATGGGTTCGAGTCACTTCTGGGGTGTGAGTTTTCATTNGAATTGCTCGCTAGCTCTAGTTGTGTGCTGGAGCGCACACTCTAGAGCATGAGCGCAGCAATGTGCACTCATGTATAATTCCGTTATTCTTTCAAGAAACATCTATTGTTTAGCATCTATACGTAGCCCAGACTCTCAGCTGTTCAGTGAGGCTATATTGGCCTTCGTAGCCCAGCTGTGAGCAGAGTTACAGACATTCTCATGTTATACAAGTAAAAAGTGTAGCAAGGAGGAGTGGGTGGGCGAGCTTAAGCTCAGTCAAGCCAAGGGTCCTCACTGACCGGCTGGCAGGCCGTGTCGTAACAGGCCAGTCACGTTATGGGAGGAAAAGGCCTGATTCTTAGCGGCACCATAGGCTGTTTCCCGCCCTGCCCTCTCATTGGTCAAGTCAAATGATAGAGGGGGAGAAGCGGGTTGAGTGCCCGCCGCGTCTCCTCGAGCATTTTGGACGTCGCGACCGTGTTGTATGGGCGCGGGAGGACTGTGTTAACTGGCCAATTAGCAGCTAAGTCCTCCAGACTTCAGCATTCCATCTTATCATCCATTGGATTTCCACTGTCGCGAGATTGCAAGCAGATTCCAATCTGCGCGAGTGTGGGATTAATTTGGGATTGACGAGATCAAAAAGATACAGTCTCAACCGCGTGATTTCGACAGGAACAATAGACTGTTTTGTGTGATCTGCGATTATAGCACGTATCGTTCGTCATCAGTTCTCAGGTCTAAGATACCTGGCAGAGGCAGCAGCAGCGCAGGCTCTCCAGTGATTGTGGAAAGTTTTAAGAAGTAATTCTAGGAATTACAGAATTACAGGTGGTGATTTGATAAAAAATGAGGTGATTTGATAAAATGCTATGCCCAAGATTACCATCCGAGTGCCGGCGGGGAAGTGGTTCATAAAGCCTCGGCTATCACTTCCTTATGTCCGGTCGTGATGGTCAAGTGGTTTAAGGCGTCCCTGTACATACCAGTTGCGTTGCTCCTGGGTGTATGGGTTCGAGTCACTTCTGGGGTGTGAGTTTTCAGTTGTATATAGTCCTGGGGACCATTCAGGCTTGTTTGCATTTGTGTTCCTCACGTGTTGCCCCAACAAATGAGGTGATTTGATAAAATGCTATGCCCAAGATTACCATCCGAGTGCCGGCGGGGAAGTGGTTCATATAGCCTCGGCTATCACTTCCTTATGTCCGGTCGGGATGGTCAAGTGGTTTAAGGCGTCCCTGTACATACCAGTTGCGTTGCTCCTGGGAGTATGGGTTCGAGTCACTTCTGGGGTGTGAGTTTTCAGTTATATATATATATATATATATATATATATATATATATATATATATATATATATATATATATATATATATATATATATTGGAGGGGATCTAAACATTCCCTCTAATGCGTTATGCGTGGTTTGCTCCGAGGCTATGGGTCCCCCTTCTTCCAGCCAGAGGTGGTACTCCCTTCTATATATATATATATATATATATATATATATATATATATATATATATATATATATATATATATATATATATATATATATATATATATATATAGACATATGTTGTACCTAGTAGCCAGAACGCAGTACTCGACCTACTATGCAAGGACAGATTTTTATGCACCCAATCCGAACATCTTTACCATTGTGATCATTGCTGTCTTCTTATATGTGCTTTTAATCTGCTGTATGGTGTCTATTAATCTTGTTTAAATTACCAATCAAGCTGTCAATGTAATCAATCAGAGCTTTAATATACCATTGTGCTTTAATATACTTACAAATCTCTCATCTCATTTTTTTTCTTGCATTGTATTTGTTATCATTTTACTAATTCTGCAAGAATTTACCTACTTAAAATTATTTGTTAGATTAAGGTCCTGCCCGAAACGCTGCACGTACTAGTGGCTTTACAAGATAGTAAATACTATGCTATGTATTCTCACGAACCCATTGTACCTTCTTGTATATAAATAAATAAATAAATAAATAAATAAATAAATAAATAAATAAATAAATAAATAAATAAATTTGCCTAATAAGCCAAGTTTTTCTGGATTTATATATTTTTCAAATTGTTTTCTTATGAAATGATAAAGCTATCCATTTCATTAAGTATGAGTTCAAATCGCCCATTAATTGATCTATCAAAAATGGTTCTAAGTTATATAAACCACTGCTAATGTTCAAATTACTTTCTTTTGTAATCTGTACCAAAGCAGATTCAATTTTGTTCCTGTTATAAGTGCTTTTATAACAGGAACAAAAACAAAAAAACAATTATGTTCCTGTTATAAGTGCTTTTATAACAGGAACAAAAACAAAAAAGCTCTAATAACAGGAACTTAATTGAATCTGCTTCAATTATCTGCGGCATCACACACACTAACATTAGTCGGGAAGGTGATGATTTCGTGCTCTTCTTTTCATGTGAGGAAGAACTAGAAAAACTCTTGGCCAATGATGCCATACTTCGCAAGGAGCATCACCTACAACCTCGCTTCCCACGTCAGTTCCTGGCCGGAAGAACTGTTTTTACCAGCAGGACCAGCCAGTGGATCGCTGACCGACTGCAACATAATATTAGGGATAATATCGAGGACGAAAATCCGAACCTGAGTGTATTCAGCCTAGAGTTCTGCAGCGTTGACAAATCATCAATGAAGATTACTTTCACCACCAAAGCTGCGGCCACTCAGGCTGCCACACAAGGTTTCTACTGCTTCGGGTTAAAACTACAACCCCCAAAAAGAAAAAAATGAACGATACCATGAGATC
>WNGS01168795.1:59957-81185 GCA_020271785.1 Procambarus virginalis
GAGCAGTGCTTCAAGGGCTACGAGCTCTCCCACCCCACCAACAAGTGTCAGCACCCTGTTCAGAAGTGCAGCCTGTGCACACTGGACTATCACTACTCCATATGTAAGACAACAGCCCATCGCTGCTTGCTCTGTGGTGGCAATCACCCCGCAATTTCCTACCGCTGCCCCCGCAGACAGGAAAGCGTCAAGGCCCAGGTTAAAGCCAAGAGAAACAACCCTTCTACCTCTGCGGTCAGAGCCCCAGGCGTTCAACCCTCCACCTCAGCTCCCACCAACCTACCAGAAGACTTTCCGGTCTTAACAAAAAATGAATCCGCCCACCAGGCGACCCAGCCTTCCCAATGGGGACCCAAGGCCCCACAGCCTCCTTCACAGGCCCTTGCATCTCGTGCAGGCATTATCCTTGGTCTTATCCCTGGAAACACAAACTCAAACTGTCTCTATTTTCCGCTTGTTACAACTTGTAATAAAGTTGTTACATCTTGGCTTAACGTGTTTATGACGTATTAGAACGTTGTTATAACTTGCTATATTGGTTGTTATAACTGGTTAGGAGGTGTTAAAACTTGTTCGAACGTTGTACCAACGTCGTAGTTTCGGTGTGTGTTTGACGGGATTAGACTAGCAGAGAGGCTTGCCGGACCAGACAACCACCGTTTTGTCCGTGAACTGAACTCGTTATACATAGTCAATGGCCGGGCCCCAATCATAGCTCTTGGAGCAAGTCTCACTGCATCCGCTACCACTCCGGAGACTACCACCAGGACGACCACGAGGTCGATTTCAACACAGACTCCAGAACCACCTAAGACCCGGGAGGCACAAACAGAGGTATTTCCCTATGCAGCTTCCAACACTCCTACCATCACCATCTCAGCAGACGTGTTATCTACAAATGCTAACACTCCTAAAATACCGTCGACCACCAATCTACGACACCTGAGCGTCCCTAAGGCTGCAAGGCAAAAGACGAAGACACCAACTATGGATGTTACGGACTCCTCAAAAAAGGAAATCTTAGTAGGAGCTCCACAACTGCACCACAAATACGACACCTACTCGGTACAAGACCTCCTCACGGAGGCCACCTCACCAAACTCCAACGACACCATGGCTCAGCCAATGTTTCAGGCAAAGAAAAAACAGAAGACCTAGAGGTCTTCACTAACCCCACCAGATACATAACTGGTACAGCCAGCCCTATAGGACTGAAAACTCACATTCATCCCCAGATCTCTAGTATCAGCCATTGATATAGATAATGGCTCTATATCCTCCATTTATAGGCTCATCATACCCTGTGCTAATTAGAACTTTATGTTCTGAGTAGCTGAATCTAAAACAACAACAACATCAGGCCAGACAACAACCTGTGAATGCTGCGAAGTGCACTCTGGGCTGTAGTGGGGTAAGGTTGTTTTGTCTGGCCCCCTACAGTTGTCGTTAACCCAGAGTGGTGTGCGGGCCATGGTGTTGCTGCTGACATGGTTTGCGTGCCGTGTTTTTCCTGAAGGGTCCCTGGGGCCGTTAGGGTCTGCAGAATGGGGGACCCTGTGCCCCCTGTCGTCCGGCAGGACTCAATCGGCCTGAAGTTTTCCGGGAATACTTCCTTCCAGGTAGTGGAAGTGGTGTTACTCAACTTGTTGTGAGTTCCTGTGGAGACTGTGTGGTGTGCAGCTGCTTGCTGGGAGGCGGGCGATTGTCAAGTTCGCCTCTTCAGCGCTTTACCGTGATCTCAACGCTCACTATGATGGGCGCTCCTTCACTTTGCCTGATGATGGTGGGTCAGTGAATTTCTCAGATTGCTGGGGCACAAAAACGTATGTGGCGGTGCATGGGACACCCTTTCAGTTTCCTGAGGACCTTCTACGTCGGTACTTTGCTCGTTTTGGCCGGATCATTATGTGAGGATGAACACCGTCCCCACTGGGAGGTGGAAGGAGACGTGAGGAACTCACATTCTCACCATGCGCCTCAGAGATGCTATACCGTCCTCCATCATGCTGTTGGGGTTCTCTATTCGTGTATTTCACGCAGGCCAGCCCAGGACATATTTCAGGTGCGGCCTACCGGGCCACCAGGCTGTGTGGTGTGAGGAGCGCCGGGTAACCCTTGTTAACCCTCTTCCAGGAGAAGGATTTTTCCCTCATTGTCGTCCCCGGACCAATCTCCAAGTGCTGGGAAATGTGTTGCTTCCCTGCCGGCTGCTCCCCCGGTGTTAGATCCTGTGACTCACCTGGGTGCAAATGTAGGTGGTAGTATGGATGTTGACGTGGGAGTTGGGGTGGCCCCATCCCTGCTGCCGGTTTCCTCGCCGAGCCGTCCCTGCCCCTGACGCCCCAGCCTGCCCCCGTCTTGGCCACCCCTGCCTGTTCCGTCCCTGGATACGGTGTCTCCTGTCACTCTGGATGTCATCGAGGAGCTATATCCTCCTGTGTGTGGTTCGGTGCCCCCAGCTGTTGAAGCTGCAGTTCTCAGGGGCCTGTGCTTTGAGGGCGCGCCCGTCAGAGAGTTCTGTTGTGTTGCGGGATGATAGGGGGTGATAGCTAGGACGACCGGCACCCTGTCTCCAAGCGCTCGAGGCGGGTTCCGAGTGTGTCTTCCCTTCGTGGTGTGCCTTGGGTGAAGGTTACCTTCAGGTTACCTTCAGGTGATTCCGGGGCTTAGCGACCCCATGACCTGGTCGTCGACCAGGCCTCCTTGTTGCTGGACTGGTCAACCAAGCTGTTGGACGTGGTTGCCCGCAGTCTGACGTATGAGTCACAGCCTGGTTGATCAGGCATCCTTTGGAGGTGTTTGTCAAGTTCTCTCTTGAACATTGTGAGGGGTTGGTCAGTTATGCCCCTTATGTGAAGTGGAAGCATGTTGAACAGTCTCGAGCCTCTGATGTTGATAGAGTTCTCCCTCAGAGTACCTACAGTACCTCTGCTTTTCAATGGGGTGTATTCTGCACTTCCTGCCATGTCTTCTGGTCTCATGTGATGTTATTTCTGTGTGCAGCTTTGGGACCAGCCCCTCTACAATTTTCCATCTGTAAATTATTATGTTTCTCTCCCGCCAGCACTCAAGAGAATGCAGATTTAGGCTCTTTAGTCGGTCCCAATAGTTTAGATGCTTTACTAAGTGTATTCTAGCAGTAAAGGACCTCTGCACGCTCTCCAGATCAGCAATTTCTCCAGCTCTGAAAGGGGCTGTCATTGTGCAGCAGTATTCCACTCTAGAGAGCACTAGCGTCTTGAAAAGGATCTTCATCGGTGTAGCATCTCTGGTGTGAAAGGTTCTTGTTATCCAACCAGTAGCCATCACAACTTCTTGCATCTCATGTTGGCCTCCAAATGCATGATAGAGCTGATAAGTTAGCCAAAGAATCTGCCTTTAAAGGAGCCGTTGAGTGTAACCTTGGATTGTCAATGAGCAATCTGAGAGCAGCAGTACACTGAGAACTTCAACAAGATCTTGTAGATCTGAGGCAAAGTGAAATTGACACCAGTAATTCCATCTATCATCATACTATCATGCAAGAGAAGCCACACATATATGGATCATCCAATAAAATCAGTAGACTTCTAGATGTTACTACTGCTCGGCTTAGACTCGGTTACAAGTATCTCTGGGAATTCTCATTATCTGCCGATGTAGACCTGACCAAATGTAAACTGTGTCAACAAAATTATTCGCACACCCTCAGTCACTATGTGATGGAGTGCGAAAAGATACGTGAATTTAGAGACAATTCTCTAACCAATGTTCCAGCGATGTGTAAATATTTCATTCAAATGATCTGCTATCAGAAATTTTAGCCAAATCTCCCCAGTTTGCTAACTGTAAGTAGTAACTAAGTGATTGTAACCTATCCACCGCTGCACACTGGATGGGGGGCGGTGTGCAGGACAAACATATAAATTGTGACACTAGCTCTCCACATATGTCAGTTGCTTAATTTTGAACCTGTACTTGAAGTCGATCTCGAACCCATTAATTGTTGATGAGACGACTTTTATTGAATTTTGTAACTAGCTCATCAAGATTGTAACTTGCTTAGCCAAATGAATTGTGAGGTTCAGTCCCTGAGCCCATTATGTGCCTCTGTAACCCTTTCCACTATCACCCACAAGATGGGTATGGGGTGCATAATAAATGAACTAAACTAAACTTCTTGCAGTTGTGACGGCTACTTTATTGTGTTCTTTAAAGGCAAAGTCTTTCAACATGAGTACACCCAAATCCTTTACATTGCCTTTTTTGTTTTATGTTATGACTTGACTGCGTTTTGTACGTGGTTTCCGTTTTATATTCTTTTTTTTCCATAGTGCATGAGCTGGAACTTATCTTCGCTAAACACCAAACCAGATGATCGGGACTTCGTCGTGGTGCTGAGGAAGAATATGCACCAGGGGGCCTCTGCTCCTGTGCCCGGTGGTGGGGACCCTGGCATGTCTGCGTCCTCTGCAGGCCTCCCCAGTGCGAACCCCTATAAGAAGCCCAGTGAGAACCCTAGTGCGAAACCTAGTGCAAAACCCCAATGCGAATCCCGTTGTGAATCCCAGTGCAAAACCCCCTAGTGAGGAACCCCTCCCTGTGGTCACGGCCGCCGGGGACGTGGTCCGTGAGTTGCATTGTTTGGAACTCACTTGGGAAGACCGGGTGCATCGTCCCGTGGTGCTCTTCTACTATTTGGGTGCCATGGGTAAAGGGGTTTATATATGGGTGCCAGATTTGATGCCTCGGCCTTGTGGGTTTCCTGGTCGACAGGTGTCTGATGATGACATGCTGATTGGGAGGCTTACTGCTTGCACTTTCCACCACAGGAGTTCCCGGACAAATATGCGTAGTACTTGTGATTGATTTTGTACTCCCTGTATTTTGTGTTTGTTGTCTTGTCTGCTATATGTATGTTTTTATTCCATGTTGTTGGCTCGCCCCATTTGGGCATTGTGTTTTGTTCGTACTATACTGGTTTGTTTCCTATGTGTGTTTATATGTTACGTTTCCTGAGTTATTTCTAGTGCTGTTGGGTGTGTGTATGGGTGTGTAATGTGTGTGTGTTCTTTCTGGTGTTTGCGTTTGTGTGTGTATGTGTTTCTTTGCCGTTCCTGCATGTTCGATGTTTTTTTTCCATGTGTGTTGGGGTGTGGTTGTAGCATTGTTTCCCTGTTTCTGTGCGTTCCAGTGTTTGTTCTTGTTCTTGTTTGTGTGTGNGGTACCATAGCAATTGGAGGACTAAAACTTATAGTCGTAGTCATATATAACCCTCCACCAAATGACAGAAGACCCAGACAGGAATATGATAGAAACAACATGGCCAATATTAATATAATAGAGAGAGCAGCTTGTCACTAGCATGAACAGATGTGGACTACTAATCATGGAGGCTTCAACCACGGGAAGATAGATTGGGAGAACAGAGACCCACATGGAGGACCAGACACATGGAGAGCTAAGTTGATGGACGTGGTGACAAGAAACGTTCTAAGTCCACACATCAAGGGACCATAAAGAATGAGAGGGAAAGATGGACCAGCTATGCTTGATCTGATATTTACCCTAAATGAGTGGGATATAAGGGAAGTTAAGTTGGAGGCGTCCCAAAGTGGGAATTATGAGGAGATGAGAAGTTTCCTAAGGTATATACCATGGTACTCAGAACTCAGAGCGTAGAAGACATGATGGACTATGTTACCCAAATGTGTCAAGAGGCAGTAGACAGATTTATCCCGGACCAAAAGGAAAAATCCGAGAAGGAAAGTAGAATCCGTGTTTAATAGGGCATGTATGGAAGCAAAGAAGCTGAACAAAAGGGCGTGGAGGAACTTCTGTAATAACAGAACATGAGAACGTTAGTATGAGAAGAGAAGCAGAGCAAAAATATAAAAATGATACAGCAAATAAAGCCAAGATCGAACCAAAGCTACAACACAGTCACATCAAGAGGAAAACAACAGTGAAGGAACAGGTGATGAAACTTAGAATGAGTGAAGACAGGTACGCAGAAAATGACAAAGAGGTGTGTGAGAAGAACTAACAAAAGGTTCCAGGAGGTCTTTACAACAGAACACGGTGAGATCACTGTGCTAGAAGAGGTGGCCGTAAACCAGGCGGCCTTGGAAGGGTTCGAAATTACAAGAGATGAGGTCAAGAAGCACCTGAAGGATCTGGATGTGAGAAAAGCTGTTGGTCCAGACAGAATCTCACCATGGGTATTGAAAGAGTGTGCAAAAACACTTTGCTTGCCACTCTCCATAGTGTATAGTAGGTCACTGGAAACGGGAGACCTACCAGAAATATGGAAGAGGGCTAATGTAGTTCCAATATACAAAAAGGGTGACAGACAAGAGGCACTGAACTACAGGCCAGCGTCCTTAACTTATATACCATGCAAGGTAATGGAGAAGATTGTGAGAAAAAACCTAGTAACACATCTGGAGAGAAGGGACTTCGTGACAGCCCATCAACATGGGTTCAGGGAGGGTAAATCTTGCCTTACAGGCTTAATAGAATTCTACGATCAGGTGACAAAGATTAAGCAAGAAAGAGAAGGATGGGCGGACTGCATTTCTAGGAACTGCCGGAAAGTCTTTGACACAGTACCTCATAAGAGGCTAGTACATAAGCTGGAGAAACAGGCAGGAGTAACTGGTAAGGTACTTCAGTTGATAAGGGAGTACCTAAGCAATTGGAAGCAGGGAGTTACAGTGAGGGGTGAGACCTCAGATTGGCGTGAAGTCACCAGTGGAGTCCCACAGGGCTCTGTACTCGGACCTATCCTTTTTCAGATATTCGTAAAAGCTCTCCAAGAGGGGTATAGACTCAGATTGATTCCTCAATGTTTGCCGACGATGCAAAAATTATGAGAAGGATTAAGTCAGAGGAGGACTGCTTGAAGTTTCAAGAAGACCGTGAACTAGATGAGTACACTAAATGAGTACACACACACACATACATACGGCAATAGGAAACAACAGGAAACAGTGAGTAATTGTGAGGGGAGAGACATTAGAGTTACGAGATGTCACCAGCGGAGTCCTACAGGCCTATGTACTCAGACCCATCCTGTTTCTAATATATGTAAACGATCTTCCAGAGGTATAGACTCATTCCTCTCTGTTTGCTGATGATGCAAAAATTATGAGAAGAATCAAGACAGATGAAGAAAGACAGAGACTATAGGACGACCTGGACAAACTGGAGGAATAGTCTAGAAAATGAATACTAAAGTTTAACTCAGGAAAGTGTAAATAAATATAATTTGGCGAAGGGAGCAGAAGGATAGACACAAGGTACCATCTGGGAGGTGAAATCCTGCAAGAGTCAAAGAGAGAGAAAGATCTGGGGGTTGATATCACACTCAACCTGTCCCCAGAGGCCCACATCAAAAGAATATCATCAGCGGCATATGCTAGGTTGGCCAACATAAGAACTGTCTTTAAAAAAATGTGTAAGGAATCGCTCAAGACCCTGTATACCACTTATGTCAGACCAATCCTGGAGTATGCAGCTCCAGCCTGTAGTCCTTACTAGTTTAAACACAAGACAAAGTCAGAGAAGACTCAGCGGTATGCCACCAGACTTGTCCCGGAACTGATAGGTGTGAGCTACGAGAAAAGGCTGAAGGAGATGAACCTGACTTCCCTGGAAAACAGAAGAGTTAGGGGAGACATGATAACCACCTACAAAGTTCTCAGAGGAATTGACAAGGTGGACAAAGACAAACTTCAACATGGGAGGAACACGAACAAGGGGACACAGGTGAAAACTGAGTACCCACATGAGCCACAGAGACGTCAGATAGAACTTTTTCAGTGTCAGTTAATTAACAGGTGGAATGCATTAGGCAGTGATGTGGTGGAGGCTGACTCCATACACAGTTTTAAATGTAGATATGGTAGAGCCCAATAGGCTCAGGAACCTGTACACCAGTTGATTGACAGTTGAGAGGCGGGACCAAAGAGCCAAAGCTCAACCCCCGCAAGCAACTAGGTGAGTACAACAACTAGTTGAGTACACACGAGTTCCTGGAGTGATCATGCATGGTATTGCAGAGTTTACCATCACATTGGGTTATTATTCTTGTTCGTTTATTGCTCTGACATTCCCTATTACATATCACCTATTGATCTGTCATATATGAAAAGCGCCACACATAACACCTTCTGATACACACAAAATATAATAATATTTGTATGTGTATAATATATCAAATGTCAGCGCGTGATGGACTGCTATATGTCAGGTTCCAGTCATGTTGACATGGCCTTTAAACTTATCAAACTGGCTTTATATCACTTTTATATCTATATTATATATTTATATTTGTGTTTGTCTGTTTTTGGTCCATACGAGGCAGCTCCTATTGGTCCATACGAGGCAGCTCCTATTGGTCCATACGAGGCAGCTCCTATTGGTCCATACGAGGCAGCTCTTATTGGTCCATACGAGGCAGCTCCTATTGGTCCATAAGAGGCAGCTCCTATTGGTCCATACGAGGCAGCTCCTATTGGTCCATACGAGGCAGCTCCTATTAGTCCATACGAGGCAGCTCCTAATAGTCCATACGAGGCAGCTCCTATTGGTCCGTACGAGGCATGTCCTATGGTCCATACGAGACAGAGCGTATTGGCCCATACGATGCAGCACCTATTGGTCCATACGAGGCAGCTCCTATTGGTCCATACGAGGCAGCTCCTATTGGTCCTTACGAGGCAGCTCCTATTGGTCCTTACGAGGCGACTTTTCAGAGGAAATTACTAAGTACTATTTATCATCGTTCAAGTTCAAGTTCAAGTATGTTTATTGAGACAAGAAAAAAATACATCTCAAAGAGATAGTTTAGGCTATTTCTACCCCCCTTTATCTTCGTGCTCTTTATATACTAATATTTTATGTGGTGAATTTTATGAGTCATTCTCCCAGGGTGGTAACCTCTCTACAGGCAGGAGCTCACGGGCTTGCTCAAGCAGGTGAAGTTCTTCATGGAAGCAGAATGATCTGTGATGCCATTCTTTGCTTCGCCTGTTTCCTCCTGTAAGTATCACAAAATTCAGTTTTATTCTTGGCGATGTCCCTGTAATGGAGATCTGTTGCTATCTTAATTGCAAGCTTAGCATTCAGTTCCTTAACGCTGCGTTTATTATTATTAATGGTCGGAGAGAAAGTTCTTCTCGTAGAATCGACGTTTTGGAGAGTTTTCGGGACTCCGAGAATGATTGCCAGGGATTCTTTTTTTTACCCTTTCAAGTCTCTTCAAATCTCTTTGGGGGAAGGTATGTAAGACTGGGAAGGAATTTAAGTTGTTTCAAAAACTTGATTAATGAGCAATATTTCCTTTAAAGTGAATCATAAGAGATCATTAACACAATGAAAGTCACACCATTAAAGTATACTATTACTGCGTTGGTGTGTGTACCGGTGGAGGTACAGCGGTACACACTCCACGTACATAGTTGGGTGTAGCATTATGGTACAGTATACACACACACACACACACCTGTGTACCAGTACAATACCTTTCGGTTACTTTGCGATGATTTCGGGGCTTAGCATCCCCGCGGTCCGGTCCTCGATCAGACCTGCTGGTTGCTGGACTGGTCAACCAGGCTGTTGGACGCGGCTCCTCGCAGCCTGACGAATGAATCACAGCCTAGTTGATCAGGTATCCTTTGGAGGTGTTTATCCGTTCTCTCTTGAACACTGTGAGGGGTCGGCCAGTTATGCCCCTTATGTCTAGTGGAAGCGTGTTGAACAGTCTCGGGCCTCTGATGTTGATAGTTCTCTCTCAGAGTACCTGTTGCACCTCTGCTTTTCAATGGGGTATTCTGCACATCCTGCCATGCCTTCTGGTCTCATGTGATGTTATTTCTGAGTGCAGGTTTGGGACCAGCCCCTCTAATATTTCCCACGTGTAAATTATTATGTTTCCTTCCCTCCATATGAGAAGGGTGTAGCATTATGGTACAGTAGACACACACACACACACACACACACCTGTGTACCGGTACCAGAAGGGGGTAGCATTATGTTACAGTACACACACACACACACACACACACCTGTGTGCCGGTACCATAAGTACCAGAAGGGTGTAGCATTATGCTACAGTACTCACACACACATCTCTGTACTAAACAGCTTCTGGACATAAAATCAAGCAAGAGCTGCTAGGAGCAGCCTGTGATGTTAAATTTTCCAAATTTGAAGATACATTGAAAAATGCGATGTGACGACTCCCGACAAACTTATGACTGAAATCGCTAGAATTGTTTTATTTTGAATTTTAGGTTCCGCAACAATATGAAAAAGTGATCATAGGCTCAAATTAAGAAGCAAATTTGCAAAATTTAGTTTTACATAACTTTTCATATGCANACACTAAAGGAAGGCAGCTTCCTGCAGTAAAGGAAGGCAGCTTCCTGCACTAAAGGAAGTCAGCTTCCTAAACTAAAGGAAGGCAGCTTCCTGCACTAAAGGAAGGCAGCTTCCTACACTAAAGGAAGGCAGCTTCCTGCACTAAAGGAAGGCAGCTTCCTGCAGTAAAGGAAGGCAGCTTCCTGCACTAAAGGAAGGCAGCTTCCTACAGTAAAGGAGGCAGCTTCCTGCACTAAAGGAAGGCAGCTTCCTGCAGTAAAGGAAGGCAGCTTCTACAGTAAAGGAAGGCAGCTCCTGCACTAAAGGAAGGCAGCTTCTACACTAAAGGAAGGCAGCTTCCTGCAGTAAAGGAAGGCAGCTTCCGACACTAAAGGAAGTCAGCTTCCGCACTAAAGGAAGGCAGCTTCCTGCACTAAGGAAGGCAGCTTCCTGCACTAAGGAAGGCAGCTTCCGACACTAAAGGAAGGCAGCTTCCTGCACTAAAGGAAGGCAGCTTTCTGCAGTAAAGGAAGGCAGCTTCCGACACTAAAGGAAGGCAGCTTCCTGCAGTAAAGGAAGGCAGCTTCCGACACTAAAGGAAGGCAGCTTCCTACACTAAAGGAAGGCAGCTTCCTACACTAAAGGAAGGCAGCTTCCGCACTAAAGGAAGGCAGCTTCCTACACTAAAGGAAAGCAGCTTCCTGCACTAAAGGAAGGCAGCTTCCTACACTAAAGGAAGGCAGCTTCCTACACTAAAGGAAGGCAGCTTCCTACACTAAAGGAAGGCAGCTTCCTGCAGTAAAGGAAGGCAGCTTCCTGACATAAAGGAAGGCAGCTTCTGCACTAAAGGAAGGCAGCTTCCTGCAGTAAAGGAAGGCAGCTTCCGACACTAAAGGAAGGCAGCTTCCACACTAAAGGAAGGCAGCTTCCTACACTAAAGGAAGGCAGCTTCCTGCACTAAAGGAAGGCAGCTTCCTACACTAAAGGAAGCAGCTTCTGCACTAAAGGAAGGCAGCTTCTGCAGTAAAGGAAGGCAGCTTCTACAGTAAAGGAAGGCAGCTTCTGCACTAAAGGAAGGCAGCTTCCTGCACTAAAGGAAGGCAGCTTCCTGCAGTAAAGGAAGGCAGCTTTCGACACTAAAGGAAGGCAGCTTCCTGCACTAAAGGAAGGCAGCTTCCTGCACTAAAGGAAGGCAGCTTCTGCACTAAGTAAAGGAAGGCAGCTTCACACAAAGGAAGGCAGCTTCCTACACTAAAGGAAGGCAGCTTCCTACACTAAAGGAAGGCAGCTTCCTGCACTAAAGGAAGGCAGCTTCCTGCACTAAAGGAAAGCAGCTTCCTACACTAAAGGAAGGCAGCTTCCTGCAGTAATGGAAAGCAGCTTCCAACACTAAAGGAAGGCAGCTTCCTGCAGTAAAGGAAGGCAGCTTCCGACACTAAAGGAAGCAGCTTCAACACTAAAGGAAGGCAGCTTCCTGCACTAAAGGAAGGCAGCTTCCACACTAAAGGAAGGCAGCTTCCTGCACTAAAGGAGGCAGCTTCCTGCAGTAAAGGAAGGCAGCTTCCTGCACTAAAGGAAGGCAGCTTCCTACAGTAAAGGAAGGCAGCTTCCTGCACTAAAGGAAGGCAGCTTCCTGCAGTAAAGGAAGGCAGCTTCCTGCAGTAAAGGAAGGCAGCTTCCTGCACTAAAGGAAGGCAGCTTCCTACACTAAAGGAAGGCAGCTTCCTGCAGTAAAGGAAGGCAGCTTCCGACACTAAAGGAAGTCAGCTTCCGACACTAAAGGAAGACAGCTTCCTGCACTAAAGGAAGGCAGCTTCCTGCACTAAAGGAAGGCAGCTTCCGACACTAAAGGAAGGCAGCTTCCGCACTAAAGGAAGGCAGCTTCCTGCAGTAAAGGAAGGCAGCTTCCGACACTAAAGGAAGGCAGCTTCCTGCAGTAAAGGAAGGCAGCTTCCGACACTAAAGGAAGGCAGCTTCCTACACTAAAGGAAGCAGCTTCCTACACTAAAGGAAGGCAGCTTCCTGCACTAAAGGAAGGCAGCTTCCTACACTAAAGGAAGCAGCTCCTACACTAAAGGAAGTCAGCTTCCTCACTAAAGGAAGGCAGCTTCCTACACTAAAGGAAGGCAGCTTCCTACACTAAAGGAAGGCAGCTTCCTGCACTAAAGGAAGGTAGCTTCCGACACTAAAGGAAGGCAGCTTCCGCAGTAAAGGAAGGCAGCTTCCTGCACTAAAGGAAGGCAGCTTCCGACACTAAAGGAAGGCAGCTTCCTACACTAAAGGAAAGCAGCTTCCTACACTAAAGGAAGTCAGCTTCCTGCACTAAAGGAAGGCAGCTTCCTACACTAAAGGAAAGCAGCTTCCTACACTAAAGGAAGTCAGCTTCCTGCACTAAAGGAAGGCAGCTTCCTACAGTAAAGGAAGGCAGCTTCCTGCACTAAAGGAAGGCAGCTTCCTGCACTAAAGGAAGGCAGGTTCCTGCAGTAAAGGAAGGCAGCTTTCGACACTAAAGGAAGGCAGCTTCCTGCACTAAAGGAAGGCAGCTTCCTGCACTAAAGGAAGGCAGCTTCCTGCAGTAAAGGAAGGCAGCTTCCTACATAAAGGAAGGCAGCTTCCTGCACTAAAGGAAGGCAGCTTCCTACACTAAAGGAAGGCAGCTTCCTGCACTAAAGGAAGGCAGCTTCCTGCACTAAAGGAAGGCAGCTTCCTACACTAAAGGAAGGCAGCTTCCTGCACTAAAGGAAGGCAGCTTCCTGCACTAAAGGAAGGCAGCTTCTGCACTAAAGGAAGGCAGCTCCTACAGTAGGAAGGCAGCTTCCTACACTAAAGGAAGGCAGCTTCCTGCACTAAAGAAAGCAGCTTCCTGCACTAAAGGAAGGCAGCTTCCTGCACTAAAGGAAAGCAGCTTCCTACACTAAAGGAAGGCAGCTTCCTGCAGTAAAGGAAGGCAGCTTCCTGCACTAAAGGAAGGCAGCTTCCTGCACTAAAGGAAAGCAGCTTCCTACACTAAAGGAAGGCAGCTTCCTGCAGTAAAGGAAAGCAGCTTCCAACACTAAAGGAAGGCAGCTTCCTGCACTAAAGGAAGGCAGCTTCCGACACTAAAGGAAGCAGCTTCCGACACTAAAGGAAGGCAGCTTCCTGCAGTAAAGGAAGCTACCTTCCTTAGTGCAGGAAAGATGCTTTCCTTTACTGCAGGAAGCTGCTTCCTTTAGTGTAGGAAAGCAGCTTCCTTAGTCAGGGAAGCAGCCTTCCTGTACTGCATAGCTGCTGTCATTACAAGGAAGCTGCTTCCTTTACTGTAGGAAGCTGCCTTCTTACTGTAGGAAGCTGCCTTCCTTTACTGCAGGAAGCTGCCTTCCTTAGTGCAGGAAGGCCTTCCTTAGTGCAGGAAGTGCCTTCCTTTATGTCGGAAGTGCCTTCCTTTACTGCAGGAAGCTGCCTTCCTTTAGTGCAGGAAGCTGCCTTCCTTTACTGTAGGAAGCTGCCTTCCTTTAGTGCAGGAAGCTGCCTTCCTTTACTGTAGGAAGCTGCCTTCCTTTACTGCAGGAAGCTGCCTTCCTTTAGTGCAGGAAGCTGCCTTCCTTTAGTGCAGGAAGCTGCCTTCCTTTAGTGTCGAAGCTGCCTTCGTTTACTGCAGGAACATGCCTTCCTTTAGTGCAGGAAGCTGCCTTCCTTTAGTGCAGGAAGCTGCCTTCCTTTACTGTAGGAAGCTGCCTTCCTTTACTGCAGGAAGCTGACTTCCTTTAGTGTAGGAAGCTGCTTTCCTTTAGTGTAGGAAGCTGCCTTCCTTTAGTGCAGGAAGCTGACTTCCTTTAGTGTAGGAAGCTGCTTTCCTTTAGTGTAGGAAGCTGCCTTCCTTTAGTGTCGGAAGCTGCCTTCCTTTACTGCAGGAAGCTGCCTTCCTTACTGCAGGAAGCTGCCTTCCTTTAGTGTCGGAAGCTACCTTCCTTTACTGCAGGAAGCTGCCTTCCTTTAGTGTAGGAAGCTGCCTTCCTTTAGTGTAGGAAGCTGCCTTCCTTAGTGAAGGAAGCTGCTTCCTTTAGTGTAGGAAGCTGCTTTCCTTTAGTGTAGGAAGCTGCCTTCCTTTAGTGCAGGAAGCTGACTTCCTTAGTGTAGGAAGCTGCTTTCCTTTAGTGTAGGAAGCTGCCTTCCTTTAGTGTCGGAAGCTGCCTTCCTTTACTGCAGGAAGCTACCTTCCTTTAGTGTCGGAAGCTGCCTTCCTTTACTGCAGGAAGCTGCCTTCCTTTAGTGCAGGAAGCTGCCTTCCTTTAGTGTCGGAAGCTGCCTTCCTTTAGTGCAGGAAGCTGCCTTCCTTTAGTGCAGGAAGCTGTCTTCCTTTAGTGTCGGAAGCTGACTTCCTTTAGTGTCGGAAGCTGCCTTCCTTTACTGCAGGAAGCTGCCTTCCTTTAGTGTAGGAAGCTGCCTTCCTTTAGTGCAGGAAGCTGCCTTCCTTTACTGTAGGAAGCTGCCTTCCTTTACTGCAGGAAGCTGCCTTCCTTTAGTGCAGGAAGCTGCCTTCCTTTACTGTAGGAAGCTGCCTTCCTTTACTGCAGGAAGCTGCATTCCTTTACTGCAGGAAGCTGCCTCCTTTACTGCAGGAAGCTGCCTTCCTTTAGTGCAGGAAGCTGCCTTCCTTTAGTGCAGGAAGCTGCCTTCCTTTAGTGTTGGAAGCTGACTTCCTTTAGTGTCGGAAGCTGCCTTCCTTTAGTGCAGGAAGCTGCCTTCCTTTAGTGTTGGAAGCTGCTTTCCATTACTGCAGGAAGCTGCCTTCCTTTAGTGTAGGAAGCTGCTTCCTTTAGTGCAGGAAGCTGCCTTCCTTTAGTGCAGGAAGCTGCCTTCCTTTAGTGTAGGAAGCTGCCTTCCTTTAGTGCAGGAAGCTGCCTTCCTTTAGTGTAGGAAGCTGCCTTCCTTTACTGTAGGAAGCTGCCTTCCTTTAGTGCAGGAAGCTGCCTTCCTTTAGTGCAGGAAGCTGCCTTCCTTTAGTGTCGAAAGCTGCCTTCCTTTACTGCAGGAACCTGCCTTCCTTTAGTGCAGGAAGCTGCCTTCCTTTAGTGCAGGAAGCTGCCTTCCTTTAGTGTAGGAAGCTGCCTTCCTTAGTGCAGGAAGCTGACTTCCTTTAGTGTAGGAAGCTGCTTTCCTTTAGTGTAGGAAGCTGCCTTCCTTTAGTGCAGGAAGCTGACTTCCTTTAGTGTAGGAAGCTGCTTTCCTTTAGTGTAGGAAGCTGCCTTCCTTTAGTGTCGGAAGCTGCCTTCCTTTACTGCAGGAAGCTGCCTTCCTTTACTGCAGGAAGCTGCCTTCCTTTAGTGTCGGAAGCTACCTTCCTTTACTGCAGGAAGCTGCCTTCCTTTAGTGTAGGAAGCTGCCTTCCTTTAGTGTAGGAAGCTGCCTTCCTTTAGTGAAGGAAGCTGACTTCCTTTAGTGTAGGAAGCTGCTTTCCTTTAGTGTAGGAAGCTGCCTTCCTTTAGTGCAGGAAGCTGACTTCCTTTAGTGTAGGAAGCTGCTTTCCTTTAGTGTAGGAAGCTGCCTTCCTTTAGTGTCGGAAGCTGCCTTCCTTTACTGCAGGAAGCTGCCTTCCTTTAGTGTCGGAAGCTGCCTTCCTTTACTGCAGGAAGCTGCCTTCCTTTAGTGCAGGAAGCTGCCTTCCTTTAGTGTCGGAAGCTGCCTTCCTTTAGTGCAGGAAGCTGCCTTCCTTTAGTGCAGGAAGCTGTCTTCCTTTAGTGTCGGAAGCTGACTTCCTTTAGTGTCGGAAGCTGCCTTCCTTTACTGCAGGAAGCTGCCTTCCTTTAGTGTAGGAAGCTGCCTTCCTTTAGTGCAGGAAGC
The DNA here is from genome assembly GCA_020271785.1 of Procambarus virginalis. Classification (NCBI taxonomy): domain Eukaryota; kingdom Metazoa; phylum Arthropoda; class Malacostraca; order Decapoda; family Cambaridae; genus Procambarus; species Procambarus virginalis. Next base: position 76,122 of record WNGS01168795.1, read on the forward strand.
TGCCTTCCTTTACTGTAGGAAGCTGCCTTCCTTTACTGCAGGAAGCTGCCTTCCTTTAGTGCAGGAAGCTGCCTTCCTTTACTGTAGGAAGCTGCCTTCCTTTACTGCAGGAAGCTGCCTTCCTTTACTGCAGGAAGCTGCCTTCCTTTACTGCAGGAAGCTGCCTTCCTTTAGTGTCGGAAGCTGCCTTCCTTTAGTGCAGGAAGCTGCCTTCCTTTAGTGTTGGAAGCTGACTTCCTTTAGTGTCGGAAGCTGCCTTCCTTTACTGCAGGAAGCTGCCTTCCTTTAGTGTTGGAAGCTGCTTCCATTACTGCAGGAAGCTGCCTTCCTTTAGTGTAGGAAGCTGCTTCCTTTAGTGCAGGAAGCTGCCTTCCTTTACTGCAGGAAGCTGCCTTCCTTTAGTGTAGGAAGCTGCCTTCCTTTAGTGTAGGAAGCTGCCTTCCTTTAGTGTAGGAAGCTGACTTCCTTTAGTGTAGGAAGCTGCTTCCTTTAGTGTAGGAAGCTGCCTTCCTTTAGTGCAGGAAGCTGACTTCCTTTAGTGTAGGAAGCTGCTTTCCTTTAGTGTAGGAAGCTGCCTTCCTTTAGTGTCGGAAGCTGCCTTCCTTTACTGCAGGAAGCTGCCTTCCTTTAGTGTCGGAAGCTGCCTTCCTTTACTGCAGGAAGCTGCCTTCCTTTAGTGCAGGAAGCTGCCTTCCTTTAGTGTAGGAAGCTGCCTTCCTTTAGTGCAGGAAGCTGCCTTCCTTTAGTGCAGGAAGCTGCCTTCCTTTAGTGTCGGAAGCTGACTTCCTTTAGTGTCGGAAGCTGCCTTCCTTTACTGCAGGAAGCTGCCTTCCTTTAGTGTAGAAAGCTGCCTTCCTTTAGTGCAGGAAGCTGCCTTCCTTTACTGTAGGAAGCTGCCTTCCTTTACTGCAGGAAGCTGCCTTCCTTTACTGCAGGAAGCTGCCTTCCTTTACTGTAGGAAGCTGCCTTCCTTTACTGCAGGAAGCTGCCTTCCTTTACTGCAGGAAGCTGCCTTCCTTTAGTGTCGGAAGCTGCCTTCCTTTAGTGCAGGAAGCTGCCTTCCTTTAGTGTCGGAAGCTGACTTCCTTTAGTGTCGGAAGCTGCCTTCCTTTACTGCAGGAAGCTGCCTTCCTTTAGTGTTGGAAGCTGCTTTCCTTTACTGCAGGAAGCTGCCTTCCTTTAGTGTAGGAAGCTGCCTTCCTTTAGTGCAGGAAGCTGCCTTCCTTTAGTGCAGGAAGCTGCTTTCCTTTACTGCAGGAAGCTGCCTTCCTTTAGTGTAGGAAGCTGCTTCCTTTAGTGCAGGAAGCTGCCTTCCTTTACTGCAGGAAGCTGCTTCCTTTACTGCAGGAAGCTGCCTTCCTTTACTGTAGGAAGCTGCCTTCCTTACTGTAGGAAGCTGCCTTCCTTTACTGCAGGAAGCTGCCTTCCTTTAGTGCAGGAAGCTGCCTTCCTTTAGTGCAGGAAGCTGCCTTCCTTTATTGTCGGAAGCTGCCTTCCTTTACTGCAGGAAGCTGCCTTCCTTTAGTGCAGGAAGCTGCCTTCCTTTACTGTAGGAAGCTGCCTTCCTTTAGTGCAGGAAGCTGCCTTCCTTTACTGTAGGAAGCTGCCTTCCTTTACTGCAGGAAGCTGCCTTCCTTTAGTGCAGGAAGCTGCCTTCCTTTAGTGCAGGAAGCTGCCTTCCTTTAGTGTCGGAAGCTGCCTTCCTTTACTGCAGGAAGCTGCCTTCCTTTAGTGCAGGAAGCTGCCTTCCTTTAGTGTAGGAAGCTGCCTTCCTTTAGTGCAGGAAGCTGCCTTCCTTTAGTGTCGGAAGCTGACTTCCTTTAGTGCAGGAAGCTGCCTTCCTTTAGTGCAGGAAGCTGCCTTCCTTTAGTGTCGGAAGCTGCCTTCCTTTAGTGTAGGAAGCTGCCTTCCTTTAGTGTAGGAAGCTGCCTTCCTTTAGTGTAGGAAGCTGCCTTCCTTTAGTGAAGGAAGCTGACTTCCTTTAGTGTAGGAAGCTGACTTCCTTTAGTGTAGGAAGCTGCCTTCCTTTAGTGTAGGAAGCTGCCTTCCTTTAGTGCAGGAAGCTGCCTTCCTTTAGTGTCGGAAGCTGCCTTCCCTTACTGCAGGAAGCTGCCTTCCTTTAGTGTAGGAAGCTGCCTTCCTTTAGTGTAGGAAGCTGCCTTCCTTTAGTGTAGGAAGCTGACTTCCTTTAGTGTAGGAAGCTGCTTTCCTTTAGTGTAGGAAGCTGCCTTCCTTTAGTGCAGGAAGCTGCCTTCCTTTAGTGTAGGAAGCTGCTTTCCTTTAGTGTAGGAAGCTGCCTTCCTTTAGTGTCGGAAGCTGCCTTCCTTTACTGCAGGAAGCTGCCTTCCTTTAGTGTCGGAAGCTGCCTTCCTTTACTGCAGGAAGCTGCCTTCCTTTAGTGCAGGAAGCTGCCTTCCTTTAGTGTCGGAAGCTGCCTTCCTTTAGTGCAGGAAGCTGCCTTCCTTTAGTGCAGGAAGCTGCCTTCCTTTACTGTAGGAAGCTGCCTTCCTTTACTGCAGGAAGCTGCCTTCCTTTAGTGCAGGAAGCTGCCTTCCTTTACTGTAGGAAGCTGCCTTCCTTTACTGCAGGAAGCTGCCTTCCTTTACTGCAGGAAGCTGCCTTCCTTTAGTGTCGGAAGCTGCCTTCCTTTAGTGCAGGAAGCTGCCTTCCTTTAGTGTCGGAAGCTGACTTCCTTTAGTGTCGGAAGCTGCCTTCCTTTACTGCAGGAAGCTGCCTTCCTTTAGTGTAGGAAGCTGCCTTCCTTTACTGCAGGAAGCTGCCTTCCTTTACTGCAGGAAGCTGCCTTCCTTTACTGCAGGAAGCTGCCTTCCTTTACTGCAGGAAGCTGCCTTCCTTTAGTGCAGGAAGCTGCCTTCCTTTAGTGCAGGAAGCTGCCTTCCTTTACTGTAGGAAGCTGCCTTCCTTTACTGCAGGAAGCTGCCTTCCTTTACTGCAGGAAGCTGCCTTCCTTTAGTGTAGGAAGCTGCCTTCCTTTAGTGTAGGAAGCTGACTTCCTTTAGTGTAGGAAGCTGCCTTCCTTTACTGCAGGAAGCTGCCTTCCTTTAGTGTCGGAAGCTGCCTTCCTTTAGTGCAGGAAGCTGCCTTCCTTTAGTGTCGGAAGCTGACTTCCTTTAGTGTCGGAAGCTGCCTTCCTTTACTGCAGGAAGCTGCCTTCCTTTAGTGTAGGAAGCTGCCTTCCTTTAGTGTAGGAAGCTGCCTTCCTTTAGTGTAGGAAGCTGCCTTCCTTTAGTGTAGGAAGCTGCCTTCCTTTACTGCAGGAAGCTGCCTTCCTTTAGTGTAGGAAGCTGCCTTCCTTTAGTGTAGGAAGCTGCCTTCCTTTAGTGTAGGAAGCTGCCTTCCTTTAGTGTAGGAAGCTGCCTTCCTTTAGTGTAGGAAGCTGCCTTCCTTTAGTGTAGGAAGCTGCCTTCCTTTAGTGTAGGAAGCTGCCTTCCTTTAGTGTAGGAAGCTGACTTCCTTTAGTGTAGGAAGCTGCTTTCCTTTAGTGTAGGAAGCTGCCTTCCTTTAGTGTAGGAAGCTGACTTCCTTTAGTGTAGGAAGCTGCCTTCCTTTAGTGTAGGAAGCTGCCTTCCTTTAGTGTAGGAAGCTGCCTTCCTTTAGTGTAGGAAGCTGACTTCCTTTACTGCAGGAAGCTGCCTTCCTTTAGTGTAGGAAGCTGACTTCCTTTAGTGTAGGAAGCTGCCTTCCTTTAGTGTCGGAAGCTGCCTTCCTTTACTGCAGGAAGCTGCCTTCCTTTAGTGTAGGAAGCTGCCTTCCTTTAGTGCAGGAAGCTGCCTTCCTTTACTGTAGGAAGCTGCCTTCCTTTACTGCAGGAAGCTGCCTTCCTTTAGTGCAGGAAGCTGCCTTCCTTTACTGTAGGAAGCTGCCTTCCTTTACTGCAGGAAGCTGCCTTCCTTTACTGCAGGAAGCTGCCTTCCTTTAGTGTCGGAAGCTGCCTTCCTTTAGTGCAGGAAGCTGCCTTCCTTTAGTGTCGGAAGCTGACTTCCTTTAGTGTCGGAAGCTGCCTTCCTTTACTGCAGGAAGCTGCCTTCCTTTAGTGTAGGAAGCTGCCTTCCTTTACTGCAGGAAGCTGCCTTCCTTTACTGCAGGAAGCTGCCTTCCTTTACTGCAGGAAGCTGCCTTCCTTTACTGCAGGAAGCTGCCTTCCTTTAGTGCAGGAAGCTGCCTTCCTTTAGTGCAGGAAGCTGCCTTCCTTTACTGTAGGAAGCTGCCTTCCTTTACTGCAGGAAGCTGCCTTCCTTTACTGCAGGAAGCTGCCTTCCTTTAGTGTAGGAAGCTGCCTTCCTTTAGTGTAGGAAGCTGACTTCCTTTAGTGTAGGAAGCTGCCTTCCTTTACTGCAGGAAGCTGCCTTCCTTTAGTGTCGGAAGCTGCCTTCCTTTAGTGCAGGAAGCTGCCTTCCTTTAGTGTCGGAAGCTGACTTCCTTTAGTGTCGGAAGCTGCCTTCCTTTACTGCAGGAAGCTGCCTTCCTTTAGTGTAGGAAGCTGCCTTCCTTTAGTGTAGGAAGCTGCCTTCCTTTAGTGTAGGAAGCTGCCTTCCTTTACTGCAGGAAGCTGCCTTCCTTTAGTGTAGGAAGCTTCCTTCCTTTAGTGTAGGAAGCTGCCTTCCTTTACTGCAGGAAGCTGCCTTCCTTTAGTGTAGGAAGCTGCCTTCCTTTAGTGTAGGAAGCTGCCATCCTTTAGTGTAGGAAGCTGCCTTCCTTTAGTGTAGGAAGCTGACTTCCTTTACTGCAGGAAGCTGCCTTCCTTTAGTGTAGGAAGCTGCCTTCCTTTAGTGTAGGAAACTGCCTTCCTTTAGTGTAGGAAGCTGACTTCCTTTAGTGTAGGAAGCTGACTTACTTTAGTGTAGGAAGCTGCCATCCTTTAGTGTAGGAAGCTGCCTTCCTTTAGTGTAGGAAGCTGCCTTCCTTTAGTGTAGGGAGCTGGAAGCTGCCTTCCTTTAGTGTAGGAAGCCTTCCTTTAGTGTAGGAAGCTGCCAGGCAAGCTGCCTTCCTTTAGTGTAGGAAGCTGCCTTCCTTTAGTGTAAGCTGCCTTCCTTTAGTGTAGGG
>WNGS01168796.1:0-11076 GCA_020271785.1 Procambarus virginalis
GGGGGCCTCAGACTTATGTCAGCGTGCACGGTGTGCCTGTGACGCTTCTGGTGGAGGAGCTTACTGCTGTTTTCACGCGGTTTGGGGCTGTACAGCGGCACAGGTTCAATGTGTTCAGTGCTGGGCGACTGCAGGGCCTCCGCCTGGGATCTAGGACGCTGCAGATGCGACTGACGGGGCCTATACCGTCAAAGGTGCTGTGCTGTGGGTTACCTCTCCGCGTTTTTTACCCTGGTCAAGCCCGCACGTGCTTCCGTTGCGGGGAGGAGGGGCATGACGCAGCTCGATGTGACTCTCCTCGTTTGCGGACCACTTCGGTCTTCAGTGCGGGGGATTTCCCTCCCCTCCATCGCCCAGTGGCCGCCCTGGCAGGTCCTGGGAGTGCGGGTGCGCCTCGTGCGGCACCGGCGGATGTGGTGCCCGAGGGTGTGGTACCCGGTGGGATGCCTCCAGCAGTTGTGCCGGTTTGTGTGCCTGAGGAACTTCTGCATGATGGGGCCCCTGCAAATATTGTGCCTGGTGGCGCACCTATGTCTGGTGGGCCTGGTGGTGTTCCTGTGACTCCTGTGTCTGGTGGTGGGCCTTCAGCGGTGGTGCCTGTTAGTGAGCCTGAGTCGGCTGTGGCTCCTATGTTGTCTGCGCCTGTGATGACCCCTGTGCCAGCTGTGGTGGGCTGCGTGGATGCTTCTACTTCTGGTCTTCTCCGTGCTGTGGAGGTGGAGGTGCACCCTCTTCCCTGTGGCGCGTTAGGAGATGAGCGTGGCGTTGGCAGTGACTTATCAGTGTCTTCTGGTGTGGGCGCTGAGCGTCGAGCGGGTGCCGACTGTGTCGTCGATGTGGCGAATGTTCCTGTGGAGTGCTGTGTTGGCCCGGTTCCTGCTCCCCTTGCCTGTGTGCTTCTTGGGGAAAGTTTGGCCTTCGTTGCACCTCGCCGGAAGCGTGATGCGGACGGGCGTTCCAGCAGTGGGGAACCCCCTGGTAAAAGGGTTCAGGCTGCGTGGAGCTGTGCCCCGGAACCCCCCCCCCCCACCTCCCCCTAATTCCCCAGAGTCTGAAATGGATTCCGGGTGTGATGCGGTTCCGGGTGTGATGCGGTTCCGGATGGCGGCGAAGTACTCTCCTCGAGGGTGGATGGCGCGGGTTCGTGGTCTCTGATGGAGGGGTCTCGTAGTGCCTCGCTATGTGATGTCGGCACTTTTCTCCTTAGGCGGGATCAGTCGTCCGGCGTCCAGGGGTTCTCACCGGTGGACGAACTACAGCGGATTGGCCCTCGAGTGGCTGACGCCGTCTCTGCTGGGAGTGGCTCTGTGCTTACCGGGGTGTCTGAAGGTGCTGTGGGTACTTGATTGTTCTCAATGGCGCCTGCTATTGTTTGCGCCTCTCTGAATGTTCGTGGATTGAATGCTTTGGCGGTTCAATTGGGCCTTTTGGATGTGCTTCGGGAGCAGCATGTAGATGTGGCTCTTATCCAAGAGCACAATGTTAAGGATGTGTCTGTATTGCAGGTTCTGTGTGCCGAGTTTGTTGTTATTTTGAACCCACCAAGGTCATCCTTTGGGGGGACGCTGATGTTATTTTCGCGGAGGGCGTCTTTTTCCGTGCTTCACACGGAAATGGACGAAGACGGGCGGGTGTTGTTTGTTCGGGCGGGGTTTTTAGGGGTTGAGATTCCATTCCTGACGGTGTACGCCCCTTCTGGGGTGGTGCATCGTCAGGACCGGGAGTTGTTTTTTCGGGAAGGGCTTTTACCGTACCTGCGGCATGATACGAGGGATTTAATTTTTGGGGGCGATTTTAACTGTGTTACATGTGTACGGGATTGCTCTAGTCAGCACCCTCGGCATGTGTCGGCCGCATTGATTGAAGTTTTGCGTGCGTGTGGGCTTCGGGATTCCAGCCCCGGAAAATCCACAGAGCAAAGAAGGAGGGAAGACCACGCATTAACGTAAACAAGACCCGTGACCTTCACAAGGTGGAGGAATTCACTGCAGCGCTGGTAAATGCCCTTCCTGTACCATCCTGCGGTAGCGAGTGAGAGGTGGTTACATCTCAGGGGCACTATTTTCAACACTGCCATGTCCACCTTCGGAAAGAGACAGAACAAGTCAGAAGACTGGTTCGAGGCCAGTGCAGATGAACTGTTACCCCTCATAGAGGAAAAGAGACGAGCTCTCTCATCCTACAAGAACCTGCCCTCAAGAAGGAACCTACAGGCCCTCCGTATTGCCCGCAGTAGAGCTCAACAAACTGCGAGGCGTTGTGCTAACGATTACTGGCTTCGACTCTGTTCCAGCATCCAGACTGCAGCCACTGTCGGCAACGTAAGAGGCATGTACGAAGGAATCAAACAGACAACAGGCCCTACACAAAACCGGACGGCTCCTCTAAAGTCTGCCACTGGAGAGATCATTATAGACCGTGATCAACAGATGAATCGCTGGGTGGAACATTACTCCGAACTCTACTTCAGAGAGAACTTGGTCAGCGTAGAGGCTTTGGATGCAATTGAATGCCTGCCCATCATGGAAGAACTTGATCTTGAACCAACTGTGGAAGAAGTTGAGAAAGTGCTGGATTCACTTTCCTCAGGGAAGGCCCCAGGAGACGACGGGATTCCGCCTGAAGTTCTCAAGTGCGCTCGTGCAACACTTAAATTTGAGCTTCATGAACTTTTGTGCCAATGCTGGAGGGAGGGCTCGGTGCCACAAGACATGAGAGATGCAAACATCATCACTCTCTACAAAAATAAAGGTGACAGAAGCGATGTAAACAACTATCGCGGCATCTCCCTCCTCAGCGTCGTTGGCAAACTATTCGCTAGGGTCGTTTTGGTCAGGCTTCAGATTCTTGCCGAAAGAGTGTACCCTGAGTCACAGTGTGGTTTCCGAGCAGAGAGGTCGACCACTGACATGGTGTTCTCCCTGAGACAGCTTCAAGAAAAGTGCAGGGAGCAGAGAAAAGCCTTGTACATTGCCTTCATTGACCTTACAAAGGCCTTCGACCTCGTGAGTAGGGACGGACTCTTCAAGATCTTGGCCAAATTTGGCTGTCCACCCATCCTACTCAGCATGATACAATCGTTCCACAAGGACATGAAGGGGACAGTTGTGTACGACGGCTCAACTTCTGAACCATTCAACATTAACAGTGGTGTTAAACAAGGGTGTGTTCTTGCTCCAACCCTGTTCGGCATATTCTTTGCGATCCTCGTCAAGCATGCTTTTGGAACAACGACATAAGGCATCTATCTCCGTACAAGATCTGATGGAAAGCTGTATAATCTATCCAGACTCTGAGCAAAGACAAAAGTACAAATGCGAATCCTCAGGGAGTTCCTCTTCGCCGACGACGCAGCGATCACCACACATACAGCAGAAGGCCTGCAGCAGCTACTCAACCGCTTTGCCGCAGCCTGTTCTGCATTCGGCCTGACAATCAGCCTGAAGAAGACACAGGTGATGGGACAAGATGTCAATGAGCTACCCTGTATAAATATAGCAGACTATGCGCTGGAGGCAGTTCACGAGTTTGTGTACCTGGGCTCCACAACCTCAGACACCCTTTCCCTGGACACTGAGCTCAACAGGCGTATCGGGAAGGCCGCAACAACACTGGCCAGGCTCACAAAGCGCGTTTGGGAAAATGCCAAACTGACAGTGCACACCAAGGCACTAGTCTACATGGCATGTGTGGTGAGTACACTTCTCTACGGCTCGGAATCCTGGACCCTGCGCTCTCGCCAGGAGAGACGGCTTAATACCTTTCACATGCGGAACCTGAGACGCATCCTTGACATCACGTGGAAAGACCACGTCACCAACAACACTGTACTCGAGAAAACAGGAGTCCCTTCAGTGTTCACTCTTCTGAAACAGAGACGCATGCGATGGCCGGGACATGTCTCACGCATGGTCGATGGCCGCATACCGAAGGACCTCTTGTATGGAGAATTGGCATCAGGAAGGAGACCTACCGGAAGACCTCAGCTGCGTTTCAAAGATGCCTGCAAACGCGACCTCAAGCAGATGAACATCGACATCAACACTTGAGAGGCAGCAGCTGCGGACAGATCTGCCTGGAGATATAAAGTGCAGAAGGGACTCCAGCAATTCGAGAATGAACTGAAGAGGCAGGCGGAGGATAATAGACTTCAGAGAAGGTCTCGACCACTGTCAGACGCACCCGCTTCAGCGTTTATCTGCGCTCGCTGCAGTCGAGACTGTCATTCTCGTGTTGGCCTTCACAGCCACAGCAGGCGCTGCATCCAACTAGACTACAACAACTAGACACCCAGGGCACAACTCCATAACCCTACGGGATTGACGGATGCCTACTACTAGAGAAGTCGATTAAGAACTCTGCAGGGTTCAGCAGGTCCTCGTCAACAACGGCTTCTCTATCAGTTTTGTTGAAGACATTATAAAAAAAGTAAAACGCCATGCAACCTCTGAAGCGTCAGCCAACACAACAGTTGTACCCCCTATTAGACTAAAGGGTATATCCTCTTCTTTGAGGACCATTAACAGTAAAACAAAGATGAGATTCTCATAATTGTTTCAACCAACTCCAATAAATTAACATTAAAAAAGGTGATGATAAAGGTATTTTCCTATGGTAAAAATAATAAACAACATATAATATCACAACTGATTATTGTGACTCCATTAAAAAACAATAAGATCCCTTTGAGACCTGTGGTATACAAGTATAATCATTAAACAGCCAGGTATTTGTTTCCTAGTGGAATCAGAAATATCTAGAGCATGTACCTGTGTAAACTGAGAAATAATGCAGTGTGTTAAGTACTAAGAATGCAGCTTTTTCATAAGAGTTTGTGTATTTCCTCAGGGTAATTATAAGCGGAAGTATAAGAACGCAACAGAAGAAGCGCGTCGCAAGGTGTTCAACGATAATCTCAAGATCATCAAAGATCATGGGAAGAAGACAGCAACCTTCAAGATGGCGGTGAACGACTTTGGTGACATGGTCAGTCTCAGGGATGTTATTATTATGTACCAATTTTGACTTGGAGTTACTGGAACCGGCAAGTTACTCAGTCTAAGACGCAGTGTAATATTATTGCATTTCATGATAAATTTTTGGAAATTTCAAACTTATGTGATTTTCCAAACATGTGGTGTATGGGGGTTATCATACTTGTCTCACAAGATAACCTGGACTGTGGTGAAGGGTTATCATACTTGTCTGACAAGATGACCTGGACTGTGGTGTAGGGTTATCACACTCGTCTGACAAGATGACCTGGACTGTGGTGTAGGGTTATCACACTCGTCTGACAAGATGACCTGGACTGTGGTGTAGGTTTATCACACTCGTCTGGCAAGATGACCTGGACTGTGGTGTAGGTTTATCACACTCGTCTGGCAAGATGACCTGGACTGTGGTGTAGGTTTATCACACTCGTCTGGCAAGATGACCTGGACTGTGGTGTAGGGTTATCACACTCGTCTGACAAGATGACCTGGACTGTGGTGTAGGGTTATCACACTCGTCTGACAAGATGACCTGGACTGTGGTGTACGGTTATCACACTCGTCTGGCAAGATGACCTGGACTGTGGTGTACGGTTATCACACTCGTCTGGCAAGATGACCTGGACTGTGGTGTACGGTTATCATTTGTCTGACAAGATGACCTGGACTGTGGTGAAGGGTTATCATACTTGTCTGACAAGATGACCTGGACTGTGGTGAAGGGAAGATTGGTATGATGGCTCTCTGATAATTAATTTCTTTTTCTTCTTTCCTTAACGGTGCACCGATTTTTCATAACATTCTTCTGTGCTCTGATCCTTCATTACCTTCACCTAGGTGGTCTGATCCTTCACTACCTTCACCCAGGTGCTCTGATCCTTTATTACCTTCACCCAGGTGCTCTGATCCTTCACTACCTTCACCCAGGTGCTCTGATCCTTCACTACCTTCACCCAGGTGCTCTGATCCTTCATTACCTTCACCTAGGTGGTCTGATCCTTCACTACCTTCACCCAGGTGTTCTGATCCTTCACTACCTTCACCCAGGTGCTCTGATCCTTATTACCTTCACCCAGGTGCTCTGATTCTTCATTACCTTCACCCAGGTGCTCTGATCCTTCACTACCTTCACCCAGGTGGTCTGATCCTTCACTACCTTCACCCAGGTGGTCTGATCCTTCATTACCTTCACCCAGGTGGTCTGATCCTTCATTACCTTCACCCAGGTGGTCTGATCCTTCATTACCTTCACCCAGGTGCTCTGATCCTTCACTACCTTCACCTAGGTGGTCTGATCCTTCACTACCTTCACCTAGGTGGTCTGATCCTTCACTACCTTCACCCAGGTGGTCTGATCCTTCACTACCTTCACCCAGGTGGTCTGATCCTTCATTACCTTCACCCAGGTGGTTTGATCCTTCACTACCTTCACCCAGGTGCTCTGATCCTTCACTACCTTCACCTAGGTGGTCTGATCCTTCACTACCTTCACCCAGGTGCTCAGATCCTTCATTACCTTCACCCAGGTGGTCTGATCCTTCACTACCTTCACCTAGGTGGTCTGATCCTTCACTACCTTCACCCAGGTGGTCTGATCCTTCACTACTTTCACCCAGGTGGTCTGATTCTTCACTACCTTCACCCAGGTGGTCTGATCCTTCATTACCTTCACCCAGGTGCTCTGATCCTTCATTACCATCACCCAGGTGCTCTGATCCTTCATTACCTTCACCCAGGTGCTCTGATCCTTCACTACCTTCACCTAGGTGGTCTGATCCTTCATTATCTTCACCCAGGTGCACCAAGTGTGTTACCAGTGGTAGCGAACTCGTCTCGTGCTTCTCGAGCGATTTGGCCTGAGTTCATATCCTGGCCCGGGGAGGATTGACTGGGCGCCAATCCTTAATTGTACGCCTCTGTTCACCCAGCAGTAAATGGGTACCTAGTTGCAAAACGATTTGACGGGTCGTATTCCAGGGTAAATTAGGATTAATGACCTGTCCTAGACGCTATACTTGCTAGTTGCTAGTTATACGGGCTCACCATAGCGCGTGCTACATGGACACTTCGGCCTGAGTAGCTAAATCTTTAACAACATGCTAGTTGCTTTACAAGAATGTTAAAACTCCTTTACATATAAATATAAAAAATATAAGATATACACAAAAAAATAACCAAACCGCTTTTCAGTACTTCACCCGAGTTCTAAAGCGAACGTAACAAACTTTTATGTTCGCTTTATAAGATTTGCAAACATTACAATTGTAAAAGCTTAATAATAGAATATAAATATATTTGCTGATCGCAGGTCTAAACAAAGTTGTTATATGACAGACAAGTGAAGAGTTCAGAGCTGTGATGAACGGGTTCCTGGGCGAGTCTCCGGCGGACGACACAGTGCTCCTCACCGCCACCACGGCTGCCCCGCCAGACACCCCCACCTATGGACTCGGAGCACCAAGGGCGCCGTCACTCCCGTCAAGAACCAGTACAATGTGGCTCGTAGTTCGGGCCTTTTCTGCAGTAAGTATTATTGTCTGGCGTACCAGAGGGCTCGGTAAGTGGTGGTGAGTTGGATGTTTTGGGAACAGAGGACTGTCAAGCGTAAAGAGGCGTGGCCCTCTACTCCTTTGTAAGTTATTCCTTCAAAGAAAGTATTTCATATCACATATAAGCGGACTCTGCCTTTTCAACGACGATTTATTTGGTTATAATCTTTTACATTAACCGTTCCATGCGAAAGACAAGTTTTTTTTCTATTTCTCTGCTGACCAAATTATATATCCATTCCTGAGAAGGAAATTCTGTGTTTTTTAGTTTTATGAGTTATAACTTCCTGTTAGATTCAACATCCTTATTTACACACATATACGACAAATTTCAATCGAGAACATGTGAAGGTAATGAAAGACAAGGCCACGCCCTGCAGTCGACAATAGTGAAAGATGAGGACTAGTGAGGGTAAATGCTGTTCTGAATTCTTATCTCTGGGAAACCTGAGTGGGATAACTAATAGTTCCCGCGGGAAGATGAGAGATAGAGACCATCACTGCCAGATGCCACGTATAAACACTTCCTTGACAGTAACATCATTAAAGAGCAACAGGGAACAGAGGAGGGAGACACACCAAGCAACACCAGACCTGAGTGTTTTACCAAGAATGATGTAAAATATAGAGCAACGAAGGCCTCGATAAGCTAAGAACAACTGCATTAGCAAAAGGAACTGCATAGAGCAGAGTAATCCTGTTGAGGAAGGACGACTAGCTTAATAGAGGCTTGCAAACTCCTAGTAGAAAGGTCTGGATGTTATAGCTGAAGTCATAATGACGAGTCACGAAATCATGGATAAAACACAATTAGATGAGGACTTCACTGGCTCCGGAAATCTGCAGATGCACGACAGAAGTGTCATCAACCAAGGAACGACCCGATTAGGAACGAGGGAGCATAGGATACCAACTGACCTCCATGGAAATGTACAGGAATCGCGGAAGGAGAGCGCCCAGAAAGTAAGGAAAAGGAGCGAGAACTTGGACGAGAACACACTGACAGAAACACTGATGCGGGGCACAAACATATTCGAAGTCAGGAGTGAGTGCAAAGACAACCTGGCAGCAACGCGTGCACCCAAAAAGCCTAGCCGTAGCACAGCTGATTGTAGTCAGATCATATAAGGAGGCAAGAGTAGTGTAGTGAGGTCAAAAATGGGCTTTAATGGCTAGCTGGGTAATAGCTCTTTGATTCAGTATGCAACACGTGCCCTACAGTGCTACCACACCAAGTAGACCATCGTACTACTCACACCAACAACGGTGCCACATGTAAGCCACACCGAACAGTAGCCTATCGTACTACCACACCAACAAGTGCCCGTAACTATACACTACAACCAACAAGTCGCCACCGTCACTCCACACCAACAGTGACTGCACCGTACTACCACACCAAAAGTTTGCCACGCACTACCACATCCAACAAGTTGCCACCGTACTACCACACAACTAGTGCCGATACCACACCGTCACAATTGCCTACCCTAACCAGACAATGCCAACATGCTCACTACCAACCAACAAGTGCGTACAGCAGTCTACCACACCAACAGGTGGTGCCTACCAACCATTTGCCCCCGTATACCACGACCAACATAGTGCCACAGTGCTAACACAACCACCAAGTGCCCAAAGTACTACCAAAACCGAACAGTGCCACCGATAACACCACACCAACACAGGCCACAGTGCTACACCACAGGCCAACGAGTGCCACCGTGACTACAAAAGCCATCTAGCTCCAGCACAAAGTGCCACCGTACTACCAACCAACTACAAGTGCCACTAGTACTACACACCAATCAAGTGGCGAGTACACCAAAAGTGCACGTAACTACACACCCAAAGCCAAGCTATCACCACAGCGCACATAATCTCCTACCAACAAGTGCCACAGTACTAGCACACACACCCACGTCACCACTACTACCACGACCAACAAGTGCCAGTACTCCACCAACAAGGCACGTGCTATTACATAAGTGCCACCGTACTACCTACAATCACAAGGCCTACAGTCCCATAAACAAGCAACCACACCAACAAGTGCCACGTACTACCACCACCAACGTCAACAACAGGTACTAACTCCACCAACAGTGCCTACAGCACTACACCACCATCAAGTGCCACTAGTACTACCCCACCAACAAGTGTGCCAAAGTACTCACACACATGCCAAGCACTACTATCATGCGCACAGTCCCATACCACATAACTAGCCACACAAACAAGTGCCTACAGTACATACCCACCAACAAGTGCCTAACAGTTGCTACAACAAAAGGCCACCACAGTGTACGGCTACAGCCACTCACACTCACCCAACAAGTGCCACTGTACTACCACACCAACAATGCGCACAGTACTACACACTCACAGTGCCAACAAGTATCTACCACCAACAATGTCCCAAAGGCACTACCACAAAAACAAGAGCCCACAGTGGCTTCCACCCACAAGTTCAAGTGCCCAAACCCAAAGTGCCCTGTCCACTACCAACAAGTGCCACACCACAGTGCTACCTTAAACCATGCCACGTACACCATCACCAAGCAAACTACCAAACAGTGCCAAAGCACAACCACACGGCAAGGCCCAGTACTCCCCACCACAAGTGCCACAGTACTACCACACCAACATAGTGCACTATGTACTACCACACCAAACAAGTGCCACATCTGCCACCAACACAACAATCCACATTACTACCACACCACACAGTGCCACAGTCTCAACACAAAAAGTGCCACAGTCTCCAAACTTCACCACAACATCCAACAAGTGCCCTCTGCCACACCATCTGTACGTCTGCCACCAAACTGCCACATCCAACAAGGAGCACATACTACCACACCAACAAGGGCCCTACAGCACTACCCCCAGCAAGTGCCACAGTACTCCAACCACCACCACGTAACAAACAAGTGCCACAGTGCTGCTCACCAAAATCCACACACACAAGTCCGATAACCACAGTGCGCCACCACCCAAGTGCGCCCACAGAACATGACGTGCCACAGATTACCACACAAAGTAGGCCACAGTACCTAGCCACACCACAAGTGCCACAGACTACCACAACACAAGTGCCACAGCACTACACAACAAGGCCACGTGTCCACAGTACCACAGCCCACAAAGTGACCAGTACTACATCAGCTCACACTGACAGTGACCCAACAGTGCCACGTACTAACCCGAACCAAGCGCCAAGTCCAGTGGCTACGCCAACATCCAACCAAGTACGACACCAACAAAGTGAACCTATCGGCACCATATCCCGGCCAAGGCAATGTTGCACCCACAAGTGCCACTATACCACACACAAGTGCCACAGTAAGCGCACGCTGCCACACAACCAACACAGCCAACAAGTGCCCAGTAGTGCCACACAATCTACAGCTACCATCACACAAGTGCCAACAGTACTACCACCAACCAAGTAGCCTGACAGTGACTACCACACAACAAGTGCCACAGCACTACCACACAACAGACGGCGACAAGTACTAACCACACCAAGT
>WNGS01168796.1:11101-26235 GCA_020271785.1 Procambarus virginalis
AAGCACAAATAGGTGAGTACACACACACACACACACACACACACACACACACACACAGGTACACAGTAGCGACGGTGGGAGACACACGCGATTAGCGAGGTCCGCGGAAATTCGTCAATTTCACGGGACATTGAAGGATTATTGAGGCTAGATCATAGTATTTGGCCTCTCGCAGTGTGTAGCTAGCAGGGTGCTACATAGCATAGTCATATCGCTAGCGATTGTGCGAAGAAATCAAAAGTGGAGCTAGTGGATCACCGGTGCATAGTGTGGAGGACAGCGTAAGGCGACCTGACCTGACCGGCAGCTGGGTCGACCCACCGTGGCCGTGGAACTGGTGATTGTGTTTGTTGGGTGGTGATTGTGATCAGTGATACAGTAAATTAGTGAACCGCAACACAACGATACAGTGACTGACTCCAGAGTTTTGTGTAGATAGAAGAACACCTTAGTGAATCACCTAGTGGAAGCCGACGACGGAGCATCATCATCGACCATATGTCATCACTCATCTAGTTGTGTGAACGGGAAACAATCTGGTAGGTACCCGCCTTTCTGGTCAATTAATCAGGTGTACAGTGTGAGGTAAAATAGTATCAAATTCTTGTTCAGGATATTATATATCTTTAAAATCTCAGCGTGGCTCATTGGGTAGAAGTACCGCTTACGGGAACTAGGGACACACTCACGCACGCACGCACGCGCACACGCACCCCACACCCCACACACACGCGCCCCTGATTAACACATTTCGTGGAAAAAGGATAAAAAACCTCCCATAATCCTCCCTCACTCTACCTGCCGTAAGCTGACCTTACCTCACCTCTCAACCCCATCCCAAGGCACACACTCTCTCTCTCTCTCTCTCTCTCTCTCTCTCTCTCTCTCTCTCTCTCTGCTCTCTCTCTCTTGCTCTCTCTCTCTCTGCTCTCTCTCTCGCTTGCTCTCTCTCTCTTGCTCTCTCTCTCCCTTGCTCTCTCTCTCTCTCTCTTGTTCGCTCTCTCTGGGTCTCTCCTGTTCTCTCTTTTGCTCTCTTGCTCTCTCTCTCCCTTGCTACCTCTCTTGACAAGGGGCAAAATGGCAGGAGGCCGAAACAGGGTTATGGGAAGCAGCCAGGGCGAACAAACGCAGGAATTGCTACACCAAGTACTGGAGGAATTCAGGAGGGAGATGAATGAAATGAGGATTACAATTAACAACCTGCAAAGTGAGCTGACATCAGCAAGGGAGGAGATCAAATCTCTCACAGCGAAAAATAAAGAGACCGAGCATCAGATTATCATCCAAAGGGAAGGTGGGAATGTTACATTGGAAGGAAATGCCTCTGTACCTGACACATTTGCGGACATATTGAAAAAGAGCTCAGAAGCAATGGCCACAGTGAGGGAGGTAGCCATGCAAGCTGCTACCTCACAGGAAGCAGCAAGGTGCACCACTCAACTGCTGGAGAGAAAGAGATCAGTGGTAGTTGTAGGCATCAAAGAACAGGAAGGATCCAACAGGCAAGAATGGAATGGCAAGGATAGAGAGGCAGTACATGGGCTACTGAAGGGGTTACAGATGGAAGAGGCTGCACACAACATTGAGAAGGTTTTCAGGTTGGGCTGGTACAACAGGGACAGAAACCGACTTGTAAAGGTGGTGTTTGCAAACGAAACCACGAAGGAGGATATTCTAGAAAAGAAGAGTCGTCTCCAACATGTGGAGGGATACAAACAAGTATTCCTGCAGAGGGACAGGACGAAGGAGGAGAGAGCCAGGGCAGCAGAGGCAAGGAGGAAGCGCAGGGAGAGAGGAGCAAACCAGGAAATCACAGCCCCCAACACAGCAGTCCCAGAGACAAGAGGGGAACCCAAAACCAGCATCCCAGCAACACCAGAGGGGGGGGCAACACCACCAACCCCCTCTGCATAGAAACCCTTCCTTCCCCTCACCCTACCTGCCCCCACCCAACCCTCCCTCCCCCCCCACCCCATTCTGACCCCGACACCCCATCCCCATTCCCATCATGTCCCCCCTCCCACCTTTCCCCCCCAGTCCCCCTTCCCCCTTCATCCCATACCCTCCCTATTCCTCCTCCCCCCTCACCCCGTATCCTCCATGTCCCCCCTATCTCCTTAACCCACACCCTACCCGTTCCCCCTTCCCTTAAACCCCCACCCCCCACCCCAAAACCCTCTGCGACCCTGCAAACCACCTCACAGATCCTCTCACCCACGGAACAGCTTCCCACACCAGTAGAATACTCGCCAAGAAAGGGATATGTAAATGAACAGAAGAAAGTGAGCTTCAAGGCGATGTACACTAACATAGATGGGATTACAAATAAAACTAGTGAACTTGGAGAGTGGGCACTAGAAGAAAACCCAGACATAATAGCACTCACAGAAACAAAGCTAACGAAAATCATAACAAATGCAGTGTTTCCACAGGGCTACTATGTAGTGAGGAAAGAGAGAGAAGGGAGAGGAGGAGGTGGTGTGGCTTTGCTACTAAGAGAAGGTTGGAGTTTCGAAGAGATGGTAATTCAGAACTGTGAAGGTTTCAGGGACTACATATCAGGCACCATTGCAACTGGAGGACAGAAAATTATAATAGTAGTCATATATAACCCCCACCGAATGACAGAAGACCCAGACAGGAATATGATAGAAACAACATGGCCACCATCAATATAATAGAGAGAGCAGCTTCTGTGGCTAGCAGGAACGGATCCAGACTTCTAATCATGGGAGACTTCAACCATGGGAAGATAGATTGGGGGAACAGAGACCCACACGGAGGCCCAGACACATGGAGAGCTAAGCTGCTGGATGTGGCAACAAGAAACTTTCTAAGTCAACACGTCAAGGGACCGACAAGAATGAGAGGAGGGGATGAACCAGCCTTGCTTGATTTGATATTTACCCTAAATGAGTCGGATATAAGGGAAGTTAAGTTGGAAGCCCCCTTGGGAATGAGTGATCATAGTGTATTGAGCTTTGAGTACCTGGTTGAGCTAGGAATTATCACCCCCAAAAAAGAACTGGGAACCAAAGGGCTGGCGTACCGAAAGGGAAACTATGAGGAGATGAATAAATTCCTATGGGATATACATTGGGACACAGAACTCGGAACCAAGTCCGTACAAGACATGATGGACTATGTCACCCAAAAATGTCAGGAGGCTGTAAGCAGGTTTGTCCCAGCCCAACAGGAAAAAACAGAGAAGCAAAGGAAGAATCCGTGGTTTAATAGGGAATGTATGAAAGCAAAGGAGCTGAACAAAAGGGCATGGAGGAACTTCCGTAATAACAGAACACCAGAAAGTAGAGAGAGATACCAGAGAACCAGGAACGAGTATGTCAGTGTGAGAAGAGCAGCTGAGAAAAGGTATGAAAATGATATAGCTAACAAAGCCAAGACTGAACCAAAGCTACTACACAGTCACATCAGGAGGAAGACAACAGTGAAGGAACAGGTGATTAAACTTAGGGTGGGCGAGGACAGGTACACAGAGAATGACAAAGAGGTGTGTGAAGAACTCAACAAAAGGTTCCAGGAGGTCTTTACAATAGAACAGGGAGATATCACGGCGCTGGGAGAGGTGGCAGCAAACCAGGTGACCTTGGATAGGTTCGAAATTACAAGAGATGAGGTCAAAAAGCACCTATTGGAGCTGGATGTGAGAAAAGCTGTTGGGCCGGATGGAATCTCGCCATGGGTATTGAAAGAGTGTGCAGGAGCACTTTGCTTACCACTCTCCATAGTGTATAGTAAGTCACTGGAAACGGGGGACCTACCAGAAATATGGAAGACTGCTAATGTAGTACCAATATACAAAAAGGGTGACAGACAAGAGGCACTGAACTACAGGCCAGTGTCCTTAACTTGTATACCATGCAAGGTGATGGAGAAGATTGTGAGAAAAAACCTAGTAACACATCTGGAGAGAAGAGACTTCGTGACAACCCATCAACATGGGTTCAGGGAGGGTAAATCTTGCCTTACAGGCTTGATAGAATTCTACGATCAGGTGACAAGAATTAAGCAAGAAAGAGAAGGGTGGGCGGACTGCATTTTTTTGGACTGTCGGAAAGCCTTTGACACAGTACCCCATAAAAGGTTGATGCATAAGCTGGAGAAACAGGCAGGAGTAACAGGTAGGGCGCTCCAGTGGATAAGGGAGTACCTAAGCAATAGGAAGCAGAGAGTTACAGTGAGGGTGAGACCTCAGACTGGCGTGAAGTCACCAGTGGAGTCCCACAGGGCTCTGTACTTGGACCTATCCTGTTTCTGATATACGTAAATGATCTCCCAGAGGGTATAGACTCATTCCTCTCAATGTTTGCTGACGACGCCAAAATTATGAGAAGGATTAAGACAGAGGAGGACAGCTTGAGACTTCAAGAAGACCTGGACAAGCTGCAGGAATGGTCGAACAAATGGCTGTTAGAGTTTAACCCAAGCAAATGTAATGTAATGAAGATAGGGGTAGGAAGCAGGAGACCAGATACAAGGTATCATTTGGGAGATGAAATACTTCAAGAGTCAGAGAGAGAGAAAGACCTGGGGGTTGATATCACGCCAGACCTGTCCCCTGAAGCTCATATCAAGAGGATAACATCAGCAGCATATGCCAGGTTGGCTAACATAAGAACGGCCTTTAGAAACTTGTGTAAGGAATCTTTCAGAACATTATATACCACATATGTCAGACCAATCCTGGAGTATGCGGCTCCAGCATGGAGTCCCTATCTAGTCAAGCATAAGACTAAACTGGAAAAGGTTCAAAGGTTTGCCACCAGACTAGTACCCGAGCTGAGAGGTATGAGCTACGAGGAGAGACTACGGGAATTAAACCTCACTTCGTTGGAAGACAGAAGAGTTAGGGGGACATGATCACCACATTCAAGATTCTCAGGGGAATCGACAGGGTTGATAAAGACAGGCTGTTTAACACAAGGGGCACACGCACTAGGGGACACAGGTGGAAACTGAGTGCCCAAATGAGCCACAGAGATATTAGAAAGATTTTTTTCGTGTCAGAGTGGTTGACAAATGGAATGCATTAGGAAGTGATGTGGTGGAGGCTGATCCTGTGACGGTGTTCCCCCCTTCTAATTCTCCCACGCCTGCTGTAAGAGTCATGTCCACTATTCCCGAGCGTTCTCTACATTGCAGGCAACAATTGAACATGTGTGGGAGAGAACAGTATTCTCGAAGAGCCGAGAAATTTGCGAAAATGTACATTTTGTCCTGTGGGATAGGCCCTTTAGGGAGCCAATATGGCGCTGGCAAGTCTGTTCTCCCGCCAAAACTGTGTGACGTCAGTGGCGCCAGATTGGTCACCGTCAGCGACATGGCACTGGGAGCCAATGAAAACCAACTTTGGGAAAAGTGACGTCACATAGGCAGGGGGGTCCGCCGTGTTGGCGCCAGGCGATATCAGTCTTTCACGACACGTCCGAGAGGTAGGACGCGCGATCGGTCATCCTGTCAGAGTGACGGATTTACCGAACTCCGGTGGATTTAAGCGTCTCCAGTTGTTGGCACGCACTCTGTGAGGTCTTCCTGCAACCCAGAAGTGGCTCAGATAAGGAATTGACAGAATATTGAGCAACAAGTGCTCAGGGGACAGGTGCGTTGCAAGAAGTGGGCCGGGCATCGACGTGTGTCGTCGTTGGCAGTTCACCAGTATAAGAGGCAGCTTAGTGGCCGGGCCACCCACCGTGAGTGAACCAGGTTGACAGCCTTGTCAACCAGGTTGAACGTGTGATCGACGATCCTGTCAAGTTTGACAGTAACCCCACCTTCGTGGAACCCTACGAGTCAACAGTTGGATGCAAGCACGTCGAGAAGTCTTCCCAAATACCTAGCGATATATCTAGACGACGAGGGAATTGACAGTGTTGTGAGCTTCAAGTGCTCTGAAGTCGGGTGCTGTGCGTGTGTCGTCCGGGACGGCTGATAACTTCAGTGACTTCGTAGTGGTGAGAGGCAGTTACTCTGGGAGTACAGTGACAAGGACTAATTGGGAAACGTACGACGACCGCCGAGACGTAGGCTGGCTGCCGTAGTTGGGAGGAAAGTTGACGGCCAGGAGACCGACTTCAACCCAGCGACGTACTGTAGGGAAAGAAGCACGGACCTGCTGTGTACAGAAGCGGCGAGACGCGACATCCTAAGGTGGGGCTTGTGTTTCTGGATGAACGAGGCGAGAGCCTGGACCAGGAGCTACAACCCAACTGTCATCCTAGGATAGGTGAAGTAGGTGTTTACAGTTCCCTCCCATTTCCCCTTTAGTTAGCTATATATATTCTTGTCAGTATATTTTGTATGTCGTGAGCAAGTCTCACTTGAGTTTAAGTCACAGAGTGCACAGTATGTGGTGAGGCTACCCAGAGCGCTCACAGTATCAATTTACATATATATATCTATGTGTGGGTGTGTGCAAGCACCAAGATTCATCAGAGAATTTACTGTGACTATTATTATTGATCTGTGATTATTATTATTATATATATTGGTAGTGAACCAGATATTGGTGTATTGATCTCTATAATCTATTGATATAAATGCCTGTGGATTGATCTCTATAATCTATTGATATAAATGCCTGTGGATTGATCTCTATAATCTATTGATATAAATGCCTGTGGATTGATCTCTATAATCTATCAATATAAATGCCCGTGTGTTGATCTCCATAATCTATCGATATAAATGCCTGTGTGTTGATCTCTATGATCTATTGATATATATGCCTGAAGTTTGATTACTGATTTATATATGACATGATTGTGTACTGAATAATATCATATACGTGAAGTGATTGCCAGTGATATCTCTGAGAGGAAGTATAAATATAAAGAAAAGTTCAGTGATCAAGTGAGTGCATTCACAGTAAATATTATTAAGAATAGAGTAATCTTTTGGTACAGTGAAAAGTCACTGTGAGAGTATTGTGAATATAGATGTTGATCGTGAGGCCAGTGAAATCATAAGTAAGCCATGTGAACGTTGAATAGTGTTTTGGAAAAAGTTAAATAAACGGGGATCGTGACAATTAGAAAACAAGTACTAGTCTGTTCCCACGATCGCGAGGGCCCGGTCAGCTGGCATTTCTGACAGGTGACACGTGCCGATGTTGCCATATGGTGCGCTCTAGAATATTATGCTATGAATGGAGCAATTGTCATATATTAATTCTGATACATTGATGCATATATATTTCTCGTTGTCTTTTAAGTAAAATACCAAAACTCTTTGGTGTTTGATATCATCCCCTCCATTTATCTTGTGACCGTGTTATGATATAAAGTAGAGTGACCTGCCTGATACTATATTACTGGATTTGGCTCTTGCCACAATTACACCTGACCACTGCAGTGTTACTGGACACCTAAAAAAACCAGTTGGCGACCTTGAAGGCTGTGTAAGAGTTCGGTGTCGGGAGGGCCACAGATTGAGGGAACGATCTGTGCCCCACTCATCTTATAATCTAAAGGCCGGTTGTGAGATCGACTGGGATACTCTCCGAGGCCAGCAGTGGAGCCTAAGGGATTGAGGGAAGACCCGCCGAACGACGGTGAGTAAGGGTTATGGTTGGAGCAACCACCTGGAAAGGAGATCCAGTCTACTGTTGCTTTAACCCTTCTCTAACGAGAACACCGTGAAACCCCGACATTGGCGACCTTGCCAGGATAACGAGCAAGATCAAGGTGGTAATTGTGGTATTAAATATCAGGCCTAGGTTTTCACTCATTGTCACAAGATGGAGGGTGATAAAGTAGCCAGGTTTATAGACACGAGAGACGAGCAAGTACTGGAGGAGTGCACCAAGGCACAGTTGCAGACGATCGCCGACCACTTTGGGATCAAGTTGAGAGCTTCCAAAGTGGGAGAGAGAAGACTTGAGATCATGGCACAGCTCAAGGCACGTGATGAAGCCTTAGGAGAGGAGCGGCCACAGACACCTGCCAGTGGAGGAGAGAACCTGAGTACCGGTGGCAGCAGCCGGGGATCCAGTGGCAGCAGGCGCAGTGTCAAGCTGGAAATAATGAAGCTGCAGATAGAAGCACAACTGCGCAAGGAAGAGCGCGAACAAGAAGCACAGCTGAAGCGCGAGGAAGCAGAAAGAGAAGCACAGCTGCGCCGAGAAGAAAGAGAAGCACAGCTGCGCCGAGAAGAAAGAGAAGCACAGCTGCGCAGAGAAGAAAGAGAAGCACAGCTGAAGCGTGAGGAAGCAGAAAGAGAAGCACAGCTGAAGCGTGAGGAAGCAGAGAGGGAAGCACAGCTGAAGCGCGAGGAAGCAGAAAGAGAAGCACAGCTGCGCCGAGAAGAAAGAGAAGCACAGCTGCAGCGCGAGGAAGCAGAGAGAGAGACAGAAGCACAGCAGCGTAGAGAAGAACGAGAGGCACAGCAGCAACGAGAAGAACGAGAGGCACAGCAGCAACGAGAAGAACGAGAGGCACAGCTGAAGGAGCGCGAAATAGAAGCTAGGACGAAGCTGCAGGAGGTTGAGGCGAACAAGGAGATTGAGCTGAGACGAGCTGAGCTAGGACTAGTCCAACTGCCCCACCACCACAGCAGGAAGACCGCCGAGTGAAAGAGAGGGATTTGCCCGTCTTCGTGCCTAATGAGGCTGAGGGCTTCTTCGAGCATTTCGAAAGGGTCGCTACGTTGAAGAAGTGGCCGAGGGCAGAGTGGGCGGAGCTAGTTCAGGGAAGGCTCACTGGTGAAGCTCGTGAAGCTTACAACATGCTCGACCTCCAGGAGTGTACCAACTATGATGCAGTAAAACGGGCCGTGCTCCATTCGTTCAAGCTGACGCCGGAGTGCTATAGGAAAAGGTTCAGAGAATGTACCCGATCGCCAGGAAAATCGTATGCGGAGACGGCGAGGGACATGGAAAGGAAATTCTTGAAATGGCTGGAGTCAGAAGGAGCAAGATCGGCTGAAGACATCAAGGGGCTAATGGTCATGGAAAAATTCATGTCCGTGCTCTCTCCCGAGATTAGGGTTAGAGTAAAGGAGGCGGACATCAAGGACCCGAGAGCCGCAGCCGATCGAGCAGACATGCTAGAGGAAGCTTTACGTCCATGTCGAGAGGGACAGCACCGATCGCCCGCATTCTCCAGTTATGGGAGGAATAATAGAAGGTCGGACGGATGGAGGACAGGACCGAGTTATCCTAAGTCCTACCCCTCGAATGGAGACAGCAGAGGACAGAAGGGTGCTGTGGAACCGCCGAAGAAGTCACCGAGGGAGAGCTCAAGAGATCTTGTTATCGTCACGGCCGGAGAAGCTGAGCATGAGTCTTTGGAAGGCGCAAGAAGAGTCCGCGGAAGAAGAAGGATCCGTTGTTTCAACTGCGGGTTAATAGGACACATGGCACGTGAATGTAGACGTCCTAAGCAGCGGGGTTACGTGGCTTTTGTACGGGTAGAGGACCAGTTAGCCGAAGGAGTGCGGGATGGACCCGTACGTAGGAAGAAGGAGGCTAACCCATTCGTGCGTGAGGGAACTGTAAGGGTGGGGGACGCAGACCCCATCCCGGTAATGATGCTGAGAGATACTGGGGCGGAATTTACCCTAGTGAGCAGAACCCTTTTCCCTGAATGTCACGAGAATACCTGTGTAGGTGAGGCAAGTGTGACCACTGTGGGAGGCCCAGTGCAAATGCCCCTACACCAGGTAACCCTGAGTTCGGTTTATGGATGCCAAACCCTAGTAGTGGGGGTCTGTGCGACGATGCCCACGATGGAGGCACAGGTCATCTTGGGAAATGACGCGTGTGGAGGACGTGTCCTCCCGAACCTCTTGAAGGACGAGGAGTGCTTGGAGCACTACAGGAAGAAAGGCGGAGTGTTCGACACCTGTGGGGACGAGGAAGGAATCGCCATGGAGGCGTTCCCTGTCTGTGCTGTAACGCCGAGGCAGTGCGACGGACGAGGAGGACGTGGATCTGATAAGGCCGACGAGGAGACGTCCGCCGGCCTGGGAATTGATCACCTCGTTAAGGAACCCGGAGAGCAAATGGAGGGCGAAGGCAGCCCAGATGGTGAGGTACAGGTGACCCTCACAGGTTCTCCAGGGATGGACCGCACTAGTCTCGAGGAGATGCAGCAGGCAGAATCCCCCAAGTTGATTTGTAAGGCCAAAGGAGGACGTGTTGGTCCCGAGAAAGCTACTCACTTTAACAGGCATAAAGGCATACTAATGAGACAGTGTAAACCTGTAAGGATGGAGGTCGGAAAAGCCTCTCCAGGTACGAGAGATCAAGTAGCGTTGCCAGCCAAGTGCAGAGCGGCAGTGTTGAATCCGTTGCACGCTGTTGACTCTGCGGGTCGCCTAGGGATGACCACGATGCGACGTCCAACGTCGAGAGAAGTGGCTGGGCAGAAAGAGAAATGCAAAGTGCCGGTAGCACAGGCACTCAGTATAGTGTGGAGGAAGAGCTTGGACACGGGGGAGATACCAGATGCACTTAAAGTAGCAGACATAGCCCCTCTACACAAGGGAGGGAGCAAAGCATTGGCAAAGAATTATAGACCAGTTGCACTAACATCGCACATAATAAAAGTATTTGAGAGAGTGATTAGGAGTCAGGTCACCAATTTCACGGAGACCAATGACCTTCACAACCCAGGCCAACATGGATTTCGAGCGGGAAGATCGTGCCTCTCACAGCTACTTGAGCACTACGATAAAGTCACTGAGGCATTAGAAGAAAAACAGAATGCTGATGTGATATACACGGACTTCGCAAAGGCTTTCGACAAATGTGACCATGGCGTGATAGCACACAAAATGAAGTCAATGGGAATAACCGGTAAAGTAGGACGCTGGATACTCAGTTTTCTGTCAAATAGGACTCAGCGAGTAACGGTCAACCATATAAAATCTAGTCCAAGTGCAGTTAAAAGCTCTGTACCTCAGGGTACAGTCCTTGCACCGCTGCTTTTCCTTATTCTTATATCAGATATAGACAAAAATACAAGTCACAGCTTCGTATCATCCTTTGCAGACGACACAAAAATCAGTATGAAAATTACCTCGGCTGAAGACATTGAAAAACTTCAAGCTGATATTAATAAAGTTTCGACTGGGCATCAGAAAATAATATGATGTTTAACAGTGACAAATTTCAGGTACTCAGGTACGGTAAGAATGAGGACCTTAAACATAATACAGGGTACAAAACACAATCAAATGTGCCCATAGTAGGAAAACAACATGTAAAGGATTTGGGAATAATGATGTCTGACGACCTAACGTTTAGGGAGCATAACCAAGCAAATATTGCGACAGCCAGAAAAATGATAGGATGGATTACGAGAACTTTCAAATCCAGGGATCCCATCACAATGCTTGTACTCTTCAAGTCACTTGTGCTGTCCCGTCTTGAGTACTGTTCAGTACTCACTTCCCCCTTCAGAGCAGGAGAGATTGCTGAAATAGAGGGAATACAGAGAACATATACAGCACGTATAGACGCGATAAAGCACCTAAATTATTGGGATCGTCTCAAAGCTCTCCAAATGTACTCACTAGAAAGAAGACGAGAGAGATATCAAATAATATACACCTGGAAGATACTGGAGGGCCAGGTCCCAAATCTACACAGTAAAATAACAACGTACTGGAGTGAACGATATGGAAGAAAATGCAGAATAGAACCAGTGAAGAGCAGGGGTGCCATAGGCACAATCAGAGAACACTGTATAAACATCAGAGGTCCGCGGTTGTTCAACACCCTCCCAGCAAGCATAAGAAATATTGCCGGAACAACCGTGGACATCTTCAAGAGGAAACTAGATTTATTCCTCCAAGGAGTTCCGGACCAGCCGGGCTGTGGTGGGTATGTGGGCCTGCGGGTCGCTCCAAGCAACAGCCTAGTGGACCAAACTCTCACAAGTCAAGCCTGGCCTCGGGCCGGGCTTGGGGAGTAGAAGAACTCCCAGAACCCCATCAACCAGGTATCAACCAGGTACAACATCTTTTCTCTTGGGTGAGGAGGCCCAGGGAAAATCAGGCTGACAGTGGAAATATGTTCTGGTCTGAGTGTGTCAGACAAACAATGATAAATCAGGGAGTGGTGCAGATTCGGTCGTCGCCCTACCGATCGCAGTCGAAGGGGGCGGTCGGAAGGCTCCACTCCACCTCAGAGACAGCTCTGAGAATGTGCTGCGTAGAGCAGGAAGACGAGTGTGAAGAGACAGCGGGCCCTGTTTTGTTGGCCATTTGCAAAGCAGTGGCAGAACCGTTGAACTTCTCACACTTCCAGCCGGTGAACGGACGTGAGGTGTGGAACCCTCGGTCCGCAATAGGTAAGCAGTGGACGCCAAGGATGACCTTGAAGACGGTCTGCAGACACATGAGGAGTGTCACACATTGGCGGCTGCAATACTGGCTGGAAGCCAAGATTTTTAGTGGAAAGGACAGCGTAGTCGCAGATGCGTTGTCCCGCATGCACTAACCAGACATGACTCTTATTTTAAGGGGAGGGGTATGTGACGGTGTTCCCACCCTTCTAATTCTCCCACGCCTGCTGTAAGAGTCATGTCCACTATTCCCGAGCGTTCTCTACATTGCAGGCAACAATTGAACATGTGTGGGAGAGAACAGTATTCTCGAAGAGCCGAGAAATTTGCGAAAATGTAACATTTTCCTGTGGGATAGGCCCTTTAGGGAGCCAATATGGCGCTGGCGAGTCTGTTCTCCCGCCAAAACTGTGTGACGTCAGTGGCGCCAGATTGGTCACCGTCAGCGACATGGCACTGGGAGCCAATGAAAACCAACTTTGGGAAAAGTGACGTCACATAGGCATAGGGGGTCCGCCCGTGTTGGCGCCAGGCGACATCAGTCTTTCACGACACGTCCGAGAGGTAGGACGCGCGATCGGTCATCCTGTCAGAGTGACGGATTTACCGAACTCCGGTGGATTTAAGCGTCTCCAGTTGTTGGCACGCACTCTGTGAGGTCTTCCTGCAACCCAGAAGTGGCTCAGATAAGGAATTGACAAAATATTGAGCAACAAGTGCTCAGGGACAGGTGCGTTGCAAGAAGTGGGCCGGGCATCGACGTGTGTCGTCGTTGGCAGTTCACCAGTATAAGAGGCAGCTTAGTGGCCGGGCCACCCACCGTGAGTGAACCAGGTTGACAGCCTTGTCAACCAGGTTGAACGTGTGATCGACGATCCTGTCAAGTTTGACAGTAACCCCACCTTCGTGGAACCCTACGAGTCAACAGTTGGATGCAAGCACGTCGAGAAGTCTTCCCAAATACCTAGCGATATATCTAGACGACGAGGGAATTGACAGTGTTGTGAGCTTCAAGTGCTCTGAAGTCGGGTGCTGTGCGTGTGTCGTCCGGGACGGCTGATAACTTCAGTGACTTCGTAGTGGTGAGAGGCAGTTACTCTGGGAGTACAGTGACAAGGACTAATTGGGAAACGTACGACGACCGCCGAGACGTAGGCTGGCTGCCGTAGTTGGGAGGAAAGTTGACGGCCAGGAGACCGACTTCACCCTGCGACGTACTGTAGGGAAGGAGCACGGACCTGCTGTGTACAGAAGCGGCGAGACGCGACATCCTAAGGCGTGGGGCTTGTGTTTCTGGATGAACGAGGCGAGAGCCTGGACCAGGAGCTACAACCCAACTGTCATCCTAGGATAGGTGAAGTAGGTGTTTACAGTTCCCTCCCATTTCCCCTTTAGTTAGCTATATATATTCTTGTCAGTATATTTTGTATGTCGTGAGCAAGTCTCACTTGAGTTTAAGTCACAGAGTGCACAGTATGTGGTGAGGCTACCCAGAGCGCTCACAGTATCAATTTACATATATATATCTATGTGTGGGTGTGTGCAAGCACCAAGATTCATCAGAGAATTTACTGTGACTACTATTATTGATCTGTGATTATTATTATTATATATATATGGTAGTGAACCAGATATTGGTGTATTGTTCTCTATAATGTATAAATCTGATAATCTCTATAATCTATTGAATAAATGCCTGTGGATTGATCTCTATAATCTATGATAATGCTGTTGATTGTCTCATAATCTATTAATATAGTGCCGTGTGTTGATCTCTATAATCTATCGATATAAATGCCTGTGTGTTGATCTCTAAATCTATCATATAAATGCCCGTGTGTTGACTCATAATCTATCGATATAAATGCCGTGTGTTGATCTCTATGATCTATTGATATATATATGCCTGAAGTTTGATTAATGATTTATATATGACATGATTGTGTGCTGAATAATATCATATACGTGAAGTGTTTGCCAGTGATATCTCTGTGAGAGGAAGTATAAATATAAAGAAAAGTTCAGTGATCAAGTGAGTGCATTCACAGTAAATATTATTAAGAATAGAGTAATCTTTTGGTACAGTGAAAAGTCACTGTGAGAGTATTGTGAATATAGATGTTGATCGTGAGGCCAGTGAAATCATAAGTAAGCCATGTGAACGTTGAATAGTGTTTTGGAAAAGTTAAATAAACGGGGATCGTGACAATTAGAAAACAAGTACTAGTCTGT
Source organism: Procambarus virginalis (assembly GCA_020271785.1). NCBI lineage: Eukaryota > Metazoa > Arthropoda > Malacostraca > Decapoda > Cambaridae > Procambarus > Procambarus virginalis. The sequence continues at coordinate 25,642 of WNGS01168796.1, forward strand.
TCCCACGATCGCGAGGGCCCGGTCAGCTGGCATTCTGACAGGTGACACGTGCCGATGTTGCCATATGGTGCGCTCTAGAATATTATGCTATGAATGGAGCGATGTCATATATTAATTCTGATACATTGATGCATATATATTTCTCGTTGTCTTTTAAGTAAAATACCAAAACTCTTTGGTGTTTGATATCATCCCCTCCATTTATCTTGTGACCGTGTGATGATGTAAAGTAGAGTGACCTGCCTGATACTATATTACTGGATTTGGCTCTTGCCACAATTACACCTGACCAAGTGTTACTGGACACCTAAAAAACCAGTTGGCGACCTTGAAGGCTGTGTAAGAGTTCGGTGTCGGGAGGGCCACAGATTGAGGGAACGATCTGTGATCCCACTCATCTTATAATCTAAAGGCCGGTTGTGAGATCGACTGGGATACTCTCCGAGGCCAGCAGTGGAGCCTAAGGGATTGAGGGAAGACCCGCCGAACGACGGTGAGTAAGGGTTATTGTTGGAGCAACCACCTGGAAAGGAGATCCAGTCTACTGTTGCTTTAACCCTTCTCTAACGAGAACACCGTGAAACCCCGACAATA
>WNGS01168797.1:38014-50243 GCA_020271785.1 Procambarus virginalis
CCTTACAAATCAACTTGGGGGTTCTGCCTGCTGCACCTCCTCGAGACGAGTGCGGTCCACTCCTGGAGAACGGTGGAGGGTCACCTGTACCTCACCTTCTGGGCTGCCTTCGCCCTCCACTCGCTCTCCTGGTTCCATGACGAGGTGATCATTTCCCAGGCCGTCGGACGTCTCCTCGTCGCCTTATCAGATCCACACTCTCCTCGTCCGTCGCACTGCCTCGGCGTACAGCACAGACAGGGAACGCCTCCCTGGCGATTCCTTTCTCGTCCCCGCAGGCGTCGAACACTCCGCCTTTCTTCTCGAAGTGCTCCAAGCACTCCTCGTCCTTCACGAGGTTCGGAGGACACGTCCTCCACATGCGTCATTCCCAAAATGACCTGTGCCTCCCTCGTGGGCATCGTCACACAGACCCACTACTAGGGTTTGGCATCCATAATCCGAACTCAGGGTTACCCGGTGTAGGGGCATCTGCACTGGGCCTCCACAGTGGTCACACTTGCCTCACCTACACAGGTATTCTCGTGACACTCAGGGAAAAGGGTTCTGCTCACCAGGGTAAATTCCGCCCCAGTATCTCTCAGCATCATTACCGGGATGGGGTCTGCGTCCCCCATCCTTACAGTTCCCTCACGCACGAATGGGTTAGCCTTTTCTTCCTAAGTACGGGTCCATCCCGCACTCCTTCGGCTAACTGATCCTCTACCCGTACAAAAGCAACGTAACCCCGCTGCTTAGGACGTCTGCATTCGCGCGCCATGTGTCCTATTAACCCGCAGTTGAAGCAGCGGATCCTTCTCCTCCCGCGGACTTCTCTTGCCCTTCCAAAGACTCATGCTCAGCTTCTTCGGCCGTAACGATAACAAGATCTCTTGAGCTCTCTCGGTGACTTCTTCGGCGGTTCCACAGCACTCTTCTGTCCTCTACTGTCTCCACTCGAGGGGTAGGACTTGGGAGAACTCGGTCCTGTCCTCCATCCGTCCGACCTTCTATTACTTCTCCCATAGCTAGAGAATACGGGCGGTCGGTGCTGTCCCTCTCGACGTGGACGTAAAGCTTCTTCTAGCATGTCTGCTCGATCGGCCGCGGCTCTCAGGTCCTTGATGTCCGCCTCCTTTACTCTCAACCTAATCTCGGAGAGAGAGCACGGACATGAACTTTTCCATGACCATATTAGCCCCTTGATGTCTTCAGCCGATCTTGCTCCTTCTGACTCCAGCCATTTCAAGAATTTCCTTTCCATGTCCCTCGCCGTCTCCGCATACGACTTTCCTGGCGATCGGGTACATTCTGAACCTCTTTCTATAGCACTCCGGCGTCAGCTTGAACGAATGGAGCACGGCCCGTTTTACTGCATCATAGTTGGTACATTCCTGGAGGTCGAGCATATTGTAAGCTTCACGAGCTTCACCAGTGAGCCTTCCCTGAACTAGCTCCGCCCACTCTGCCCTCGGCCACTTCTTCAATGTAGCGACCCTTTCGAAATGCTCGAAGAAGCCCTCAGCCTCATTAGGCACGAAGACGGGCAAATCCCTCTCTCTCACTCGGCGGTCTTCCTGCTGTTGTGGGGGGCAGTTGGAACTAGTCCTAGCTCAGCTCGCTTCAGCTCAATCTCCTTGTTCGCTTCAACCTCCTGCAGCTTCGTCCTAGCATCTATTTCGCGCTCCTTCAGCTGTTTTCTCTTTCTGTTCTTCTCGTTGCTGCTGTGCTCTCGTTCTTCTCGTTGCTGCTGTGCCTCTCGTTCTTCTCGTTGCTGCTGTGCCTCTCGTTCTTCTCGTTGCTGCTGTGCTCTCGTTTCTCTGCAGCTGTGCTTCTCTTCTTCTCTTTGCAGCTGTGCTTCTCTTTCTTCTCTGCGCAGCTGTGCTTCTCTTTCTTCTCTTTGCAGCTGTGCTTCTCTTCTCTTGTGCTGTGCTTCTCTTCCTCTGCGCAGCTGTGCTTCTCTTCTTCCCGTCGCAGCTGTGCTTCTCTTCTGCGTCTCGCGCTTCAGCTGTGCTTCTTGTTCGCGCTCTTCCTTGCGCAGCTGTGCTTCTATCTGCATCTTCATTATTCCAGCTTGACACTGCGCCTACTGCCACTGGATCCCCGGCTGCTGCCACCGATACTCAGGTTCTCTCCCACACTGGCAGGTGTCTGTGGCCGTTCCTCTCCGAAGGCTTCATCACGTGCCTTGAGCTGTGCCATGATCTCAAGTCTTCTTTCTCCCACTTTGGAAGCTCTCAACTTGATCCCAAAGTGGTCGGCGATCGTCTGCAGCTGTGCCTTGGTGCACTCCTCCAGTACTTGTTCGTCTCTCGTGTCGATAAAACTGGCTACTTTATCATCCTCCATCTTGTGACTATGAGTGAAAACTTAGGCCTGATATCTAATACCACAATTACAACCTTGATCTTGCTCGTTATCCTGGCAAGGTCGCCAATGTCGGGGTGTCACGGTTCTTGTTAGTGAAGGGTTAAAGCAACGGTAGACTGGATCTCCTCTCCAGGTGGTTGCTCCGACAATAACCCTTACTCACCGTCGTTCTACGGGTCTTCCCTCGATCCTCTAGGCTCCACTGCACGCCCCGGAGAGTACCCCAGTCGATCTCACAACCGGCCTTAAGTTGCAAGATGAGTGGAGGCACAGATCGTTCCCTCAATCTGTGGCCCGCCCCGACACAGAACTCTTACACAGCCTTCAAGGTCGCCAACTGGTGTTTTTAGGTGTCCAGTAACACTGCAGTGGTGAGGTGTAATTGTGGTAATTGTGGTAAGAGCAATTTCAAATAGTGTGGTCTCAGGCAAGTCACTCTGTTTACTTCCTTACACGGTCACAAGATAAATGGAGGGGATGATATCAAACACCAAAGAGTTTTGGTATTTTACTTAAAAGACAACGATAAATATATATGCATCAATGTATCAGGAACAATGTATGACAACTGCTCAATCCGTAGCAGAATAATCTGGAGCGCACCGATATGGCAACACCCGGCAGCACCACGCGTCACCTGTCAGATATCAGCTGACCGGGGCCCTCGCGACCGTGAGAAAAGACTAGTACTTGTTTTCTAATTCTATCACGATCCCCGTTTATTTAACTTCTCGCAAAACACTGTATTAACATTCACATGGCATACTTATGATTCACTGGGTTGTGATACACCACTTCACTGGTCTCACCATTAATATCTTATTCACACTGCACTCACAGTGACTTTTCACCGTACCAAAAGATTACTCTATTCTTAATAATATTTACTGTGAATGCACTCGCTTGATCACTGAACTTATCTTTAAATCTATACTTTCTCTTAAAGATTTATCACTGGCAATCACTTCACGTATATGATACTATTCAGTACACAGGCATGTACATAGATAAATCAGTAATCAAATTACAAGCATATATATATATAAATCATGGAGATCAATACACAGGCATTTATATCAATAGATCTTGGAGATCAACACACAGGCATGTATATCAATAGATCATGGAGATCAATACACAGGCATTTATATCAATAAATTCTAGGCTCATAGCCTAACACCAATATCTGGTTTACTACCAATATATAAAATAATAATAATCACAAGAAATGAATTAGTCACAGTAAATTCCTTAATGAATCTTGGTGCTTGCACACACCCACAGAGATATATATATGTAAACTGATACTGTGAGCGCTCTGGGTAGCCTCACCACACACTGTGCTCTCTGTGACTTAGAATCAGGTGAGACTTGCTCACGACATATAAAATATCCTGACAAGAATATATATAGCTAACTAAAGGGGAAATGGGAGGGTAACTGTAAACACCTACTTCACCTATCCTAGGATGACAGTTGGGTTGTAGCTCCTGGTCCAGGCTCTCGCCTCGTACACCCTCCAGAAACACAAGCCAACGCCTTAGGATTTTCGCGTCTCGCCGCTTTCTGTACACTGCAGGTCCGTGCTCCTTCCCCTACAGTACGTCGCCGGGTTGAAGTCGGTCTCCTGGCCGTCAACTTTCCTCCCAACTACGGCAGCCAGCCTACGTCTCGGCGGTCGTCGCACGTTTCCCAATTAGTCCTTGTCACTGTCCTCCTAGAGGAACTGCCTCTCACCACTACGAAGTCACTGTGAAGTTATCAGCCGTCCCAGACGATACTGCTTAAGCTCCACACGCACAGCACCCGACTTCAGAGCACTTGAAGCTCACAACACTGTCAATTCCCTCGTCGTCTAGATATGTTACTAGGTATTTGGGAAGACTTCTCGACGTGCTTGCATCCAACTGTTGACTCGTAGGGTTCCACAAAGGTATGGTTACTGTCAAACTTGACAGGATCGTCGATCACACGTTCAACCAAGTTGACAAGGTGGTCAACTCGATTCACTCACGGTGGATTGGCCCGGCCACTAAGCTGCCTCTTATACTGGTGAACTGCCAAGGACGTCACACGCGACGATGCCTGGCCCACTTCTTGAAAAGCACCTGTTCCGGAGCACTTGTTGCTCAATATTCTGTCAATTCCTTATCTGAGCCACATCTGGGTTGCAGGAAGACCTCACAGAGTGCGCGCTAACAACTGGAGACGCTTACATCCACCGGAGTTCGGTAAATCCGTCACTCTGACAGGATGACCGATCGCACGTCCTGCCTCTCGGACGTGTCGTGAAAGACTGATAGCGCTAAGGCGCCACCACGGCTGGACTCCCCCTGCCTATGTGACGTCACATTTTCCAAAGTCGGTTTTCATTGGCTCCCAGTGCCACGTCGCTGACGGTGACCAATCTGGCGCCACTGACGTCACACAGTTTTGGCGGGAGAACAGACTCGCCAGCGCCATTTTGGCTCCCTAAAGGGCCTATCCCACAGGCCAAAATGTTCTTCTTTCACAAATTTCTCGGCTCTTCGAGAATACTACTCTCTCCCACATATGTTCAATTGATGCCTGCAATGTAGAGAACGCTCGGGAATAGTGGACATGACTCTTACAGCAGGCGTGGGAGAATTAGAAGGGGGGGAACACCGTCACAAAATATATATATATATATATATATATATATATATATATATATATATTATATATATATATATATATATATATATATGTCGTACCTAGTAGCCAGAACGCACTTGTCAGCCTACTATGCAAGGCCCGATTTGCCTAATAGGCCAAGTTTTCATGAATTAATTGTTTTTCGACAACCTAACCTACCTAACCTAACCTAACCTAACATTTTCGGCTACCTAACCTAACCTAACCTATAAAGATAGGTTAGGTTAGGTTAGGTAGGGTTGGTTAGGTTCGGTCATATATCTACGTTAATTTTAACTCCAAAAAAAAAAAATTGACCTCATACATAATGAAATGGGTAGCTTTATCATTTCATAAGAAAAAAATTAGAGAAAATATATTAATTCAGAAAAACTTGGCTTATTAGGCAAATCGGGCATTGCATAGTAGGCCAAAAAGTGAGTTCTGGCTACTAGGTACAACATATATATATATATATATATATATATTATATATATATATATATATATATATATATATATATATATATATATATTTATATATGTCGTACCTAGTAGCCAGAACGCACTTCTCAGCCTACTATGCAAGGCCCGATTTGCCTAATAAGCCAAGTTTTCATGAATTAATTGTTTTTCGACTACCTAACCTACCTAACCTAACCTAACCTAACTTTTTCGGCTACCTAACCTAACCTAACCTAACCTATAAAGATAGGTTAGGTTAGGTTAGGTAGGGTTGGTTAGGTTCGGTCATATATCTACATTAATTTTAACTCCAATACAAAAAATTGACCTCATACATAATGAATTGGGTAGGTTTATCATTTCATATGAGAAAAATTAGAGAAAATACATTAATTCAGAAAACTTGGCTTATTAGGCAAAATGGGTCTTGCATAGTAGGCTGAGAAGTGCGTTCTGGCTACTAGGTACGACATATATATATATATATATTATTAAATATGACCGAAAAAGTAAGATTAATAATTCTAACACGAATTTTCTCAATTTTCCTTATGTTTGTTTTTACTGATGACGGTAAATGAAAAATCAATTCTCCAAAATTCATTCTTTATTTCTTAGTCTGACGCGACACTTGAGCGCGTTTCGTAAAACTTATTACATTTTCAAAGACTTTAGTTACACACACTGAACAGAGTTTAAACAGCTTTTCTTTTTTATACCTGCATTTGGGTGAGGTGACATGTTACAATGGTTTGGGGTGAGGTGAGAACAAACACAGGACACGAAACAATGGGTATAAGCTAAAGGGAAGAATAGATCTGTAACTGCAGAAGGCCTATTGGCCCATATTTCTTGATGTTTCTATATTGGAGCGGAGTCTTGAAGTGGGTAGAATATAGTTGTGCGTTAATTGGCTTTGATTGCTGGTGTTGACTTCTTGATGTGTAGTGCCTCGCAGATGTCAAGCCGCCTGTTGTCGCTGTATCTATCAATGATTTCTGTGTTGTTTGTTAAGATTTCTCTGGTGATGTTTTGGTTGTGGGAAGAGATTATATGTTCCTTGATAGAGCCCTGTTGCTTATGCATCGTTAATCGCCTGGAAAGAGATGTTGTTGTCTTGCCTATATATTGAGTTCTTTGGGGCTTACAGTCCCCAAGTGGGCATTTGAAGGCATAGACGACATTGGTCTCTTTCAAAGCGTTCTGCTTTGTGTCTGGAGAGTTTCTCATGAGTAGGTTGGCAGTTTTCTTGGTTTTATAGTAAATCGTCAATTGTATCTTCTGATTTTTGTCTGTAGGGATAACGTTTCTATTAACAATATCTTTCAGGACCCTTTCCTCCGTTTTATGAGCTGTGGAGAAGAAGTTCCTGTAAAATAGTCTAATAGGGGGTATAGGTGTTGTGTTAGTTGTATCTTCAGAGGTTGCATGGCGTTTCACTTTCCTTCTTATGATGTCTTCAATGAAACCATTGGAGAAGCCGTTGTTGACTAGGACCTGCCTTACTCTACAGAGTTCTTCGTCGACTTGCTTCCATTCTGAGCTGTGGCTGAGAGCACGGTCGACATAAGCGTTAACAACACTCCTCTTGTACCTATCTGGGCAGTCACTGTTGGCATTTAGGCACATTCCTATGTTTGTTTCCTTAGTGTAGACTGCAGTGTGGAAACCTCCGCTCCTTTCCATGACTGTTACATCTAGAAAGGGCAGCTTCCCATCCTTCTCCATCTCGTAAGTGAAACGTAACACAGAATTCTGCTCAAACGCTTCTTTCAGCTCCTGCAGATATCTGACATCAGGTACCTGTGTAAAAATGTCGTCAACATACCTGCAGTATATGGCCGGTTTCAAGTTCAAGTCGACTAAGACTTTTTCCTCAATAGTACCCATGTAGAAGTTTGCAAACAGGACGCCTAGGGGAGAACCCATAGCGACCCCATCTACTTGCTTATACATGTGCCCATCCGGGCTCAAGAAGGGTGCCTCCTTAGTACAAGCTTGGAGTAGTTTCCTCAGGATATTTTCTGGCATGTCAAGGGGAGTACAGGCCGGGTCTCGATACACTCGGTCCACTATCATCCCGATTGTTTCATCCACAGGTACGTTGGTGAACAGTGATTCTACGTCCAACGATGCTCTTATCCCTTTAGCCCGTGTTCCCCGCAGTAAGTCAACAAATTCCTTCGGGGATTTCAGGCTGAAGTTGCACGGGACATAAGGAGTCAGTAAGCCGTTGAGTCGTTTCGCCAGTCTGTACGTGGGTGTGGGTATCTGGCTGATAATTGGCCGAAGTGGGTTTCCAGGCTTATGCGTCTTGACGTTTCAGCATAAGCCTGGAAACCCACTTCGGCCAATTATCAGCCAGATACCCACACCCACGTACAGACTGGCGAAACGACTCAACGGCTTACTGACTCCTTATGTCCCGTGCAACTTCAGCCTGAAATCCCCGAAGGAATTTGTTGACTTACTGCGGGGAACACGGGCTACAGGGATAAGAGCATCGTTGGACGTAGAATCACTGTTCACCAACGTACCTGTGGATGAAACAATCGGGATGATAGTGGACCGAGTGTATCGAGACCCGGCCTGTACTCCCCTTGACATGCCAGAAAATATCCTGAGCCAATGTGGGGACCCATAGCCTCGGAGAAGAAAATAAAACGTATTCAGAGGAGACCTTGTGGTTTCTCACTGAACACTAATATTTTCTTCTCCTACCACCCCCATTCTTTTGTATGTACACATATATATTTGCTTTATTTGAACTGTGTTACAAAAAAGGTGTTACATATAGGTTACAAAGATGGTTATCATAGGTTGTCGAGTTCCTCCAGCTCCTCAGATGGCGGGCAGGAACCCTGGATGCAGTGCGCATTTCCCCTCTGTATCGCCACGCTGAGGCGCTGGAAATGAAAGCTGGCAGCTCTAGGGTCCCTTGTTGTTTCAATGAGCCTAGAACCCAGTTCCTTCAAAAAACTGGTAGCACTTTTACCCCAGGCGCCGAGTGTCTCAGAAGCAATGGGGACAAAATTGTAGTGGTGATCAAGTTCTCTATACTTACGGGATTTGGCTGCTTCCCTGTGGGTGGCAGCGACACCTGGTTGTGCAACACTGAGGTCAATGTAGGTGTTAGCCAGGGTTGATACGCACGTGTAGTCCCATACCAACTGCTTGCCATTCTTCCAGGGGTTCACTGTGATACCATCCGGGCGACCAATAAGAGCATCAGAGTTACGGGGCGTTAGGTAACGAGGCTCTCTCTCAGCTGGGCATCCAGCTGTGGTGAGGCTCCTCTTGATGATGTCGTTAACTTCACTGTGCCTCGAGTGCCATCCTCCTGTGCTTTGGCAGAGTAGGCAATGGTGGCCGTACCTGTCAGCCACCACCTCGCCGCAAATACACCTATATCTGGTGTGGATTGGGGCAGCAAGGCGGAGGGCCACAGCAATTCGGAGGGCGTGTGGTGTGAGACGCGTGCCAGTTGCCGACATTGGGGTTGCTAACAGGAAATCCCCTGCATGAGGGGCTGCTACTGCTGTGAGGCGAGCAATGTCGTGCTGTGTTGATGCAGCACCCAGGCACTCTGCAGCAACTTTGTCTACAATGGGGCCATCCCAGCTGGATTGCCTTATATATATATATATATATATATATATATATATATATATATATATATATATATATATGTATATGTATATATATATATATATATATACATATATATATATATATATATATATATATATATATGTATATATATATATATATATATATATATATATATATATATATATATATATATATATATATATATATATGGTGATAATCATTAAATACAACTATTATTATTATGATAATTATTATAATAATAATTGTAAATATTTAATAATTATCACTCTTCCTTCTCCTTGGTCTTGAAGGAGGCCGGCCTCGGTTGAAAAGGGGCTGTGGCGATCCTTGTCTGGAACCCGTAGGTGCGGGACCGGGACATCCACCTCCCGAGGGTCGTGCGGCCCAGGCTCTGCTTCAGGAGGCTGGGGTCGTTCATACCCTAGATGGAGTGGTTCTTCTCCGGCCCCATCCACGGCGGTCTCCGGGGATGGAGGTCCCTGTGCCCTTCTTCACCAACTTCGCGGTCTAACCCCGGGACTCACAGTTCCTGCGACGGCGCTGGAACCAATCGTATTGGCGTATGCATTTCCATTGGAGACTTTCAGCTCCGTGGAGAGGGGGGACCTGCTGCCTGGGTAACAGCTTCTCCCGCGAATCAACCTACCAGGCTTTGCGCCCTGGTGACGCCACTCCAGACCAACAACCAGAGCGCAACTCCATAGTCTCCTGAGACTGATGCATGCCTACTCCTCTATATATATATATATATATATATATATATATATATATATATATATATATATATATATATATATATATATATATATGATGGATAGATAGAATGATATTAGCAGCAGGATGCCAAACACGTGACTTCCGTAATTCATAGAAACACCAGAGAAAAAAAACTATTGAGTTGAGTCCTGACTTCACTCTGAGCGCTGTCGTCAGTAACACAACAACTTGGGAAGGACACCACAACACAAACACAAGAGCCCTTCAAGAAATATAAAGGAGAACAAGTCGATGAAAAAACATTAAACTGGAGGAAATTATACGTGATACAAAGCACAAAAAAAGACTTCAGTCATCACTGAAACAATTGGACCAATGTAACTGGAAGGACTCTACAGAAGGAACACTGGACAACAACAAGAAGAAGGCAGTGAACAACTCCACACCGGAAGTGGCTGGAGGCCGGCCACGCAGGAAGTAACTCATAACTCACATGACATGAACGACCCGTCATAACTCCAGCACACACTAACACTACACCTCGAGCATTACACAATACAGCGTCCACATCCCGCCTCTGTTGCCAGGTCCCCACACAACACCATAATCAAAAGCACGCCAACGTTGCTCCTTCACAATGACTCTAACACCAATATTAACACAAGAGGACTCCACCACAGCACCAGACAAGAGGCCTCCACCACAGCACCACACAAGAGGCCTCCACCGCAGTACCACACAAGTGTCATCCCCCGCAGCACCACACAAGTGTCCTCCCCCGCAGCACCACACAAGTGTCCTGCCCCGCAGCACCACACAAGTGTCCTGCCCCGCAGCACCACACAAGTGTCCTCCCCCGCAGCACCATACAAGTGTCCTCCCCCGCAGCACCACACAAGTGTCCTCCCCCGCAGCACCACACAAGTGTCCTCCCCCACAGCACCACACAAGTGTCCTGCCCCGCAGCACCACACAAGTGTCCTGCCCCGCAGCACCACACAAGTGTCCTGCCCCACAGCACCACACAAGTGTCCTCCCCCGCAGCACCACACAAGTGTCCTGCCCCGCAGCACCACACAAGTGTCCTGCCCCGCAGCACCACACAAGTGTCCTGCCCCGCAGCACCACACAAGTGTCCTGCCCCGCACCGCCAGCAGAACACAAGTGTCCTCCCCGCGCAGCACCACACAAGTGTCCTCCCCCGCAGCACCACACAAGTGTCCTCCCCCGCAGCACACACAAGTGTCCTCCCCCGCAGCACCACACAAGTGTCCTGCCCCGCAGCACCACACAAGTGTCCTGCCCCGCAGCACCACACAAGTGTCCTGCCCCGCAGCACCACACAAGTGTCATCCCCCGCAGCACCACACAAGTGTCCTCCCCCACAGCACCACACAAGTGTTCTCACCCACAGCACCACACAAGTGTCCTGCCCCGCAGCACCACACAAGTGTCCTGCCCCGCCGCACCACACAAGTGTCCTCCCCACAGCACCACACAAGTGTCCTCCCCACAGCACCACACAAGTGTCATCCCCCGCAGCACCACACAAGTGTCCTGCCCCGCAGCACCACACAAGTGTCCTGCCCCGCAGCACCACACAAGTGTCCTGCCCCGCAGCACCACACAAGTGTCATCCCCCGCAGCACCACACAAGTGTCCTGCCCCGCAGCACCACACAAGTGTCCTGCCCATGCACCTCAAGCGTGACATAAGATCCTACTATTAAGCAATGTATGCCTCGTTGTCCCTCCAAGGTGAAACAAGTCATTAGGAGCCTCTTTAATTAGGGCTATAAGTGAATACCTGAGAAAAGGTACCGTGGTTCACCTGCTTCACCCAGCATAACACACCCACCGCAGAACTGGTATTATATAATATTCTAAACTTCCCAGATGAGAGCACAAATTATTAAGACAAATGATGAGTGAACTCCACCAGGTGCTTTTCAGGTCATCACCAGTGATGATAATGTATCTTATCGAAGAACTCCAAATATCAAAAGTTAATGGAGAGATATATATTTACTGTTAGCAATAAAGAGATAGGTGTGTGGTGGTGAAGGTTCTCATTACCTCCACAGCTACCACTGCGTCGTTCCCTCTAAGCCTTGTGCTTCTCCGCTCTGCTGGCAAAGAACTCGGTTGGTTTTGGTGTATTATCAAATATTATTTTCCCAATCTATTTTGTACCTGGTTCCTAATATATACGTGTCATTTTATGGCATCAATTTTACGCTTTACTATATTACTTGATGTCAAGGTTTAAAGACGTAGTTAATAGTTGACGTGGATCAATAGGTGTTGTTTGTCTCACCTTATTATCGCTCTCAATGTGTAAACATAATTAACCCCCTTGTCACCTAGTGCGGGCTAGGTATCCAAAGTCTCTCTGTTACACTTTTTAAAGTA
>WNGS01168798.1:13731-41863 GCA_020271785.1 Procambarus virginalis
TCTAATCCGCGCATGATAACGGTTACATTATAATCTAATTAAACAGAATGAAGGAAAAATTCTTATTCGAAGGTCACAAAAATGAAAGCTATATTAGGGTAGGGGGCCTGACAGCTGAGTGGAACAACGCCTTCGGATTCGTAAGTCCTGAGGTTCCGGGTTAGGTCCCCGGTACGGAGGCAGAGACAATATTGGCAGAGTTTCTTTCACCCTGATGCGCCTGTTACCTAGCAGTAAATAGGTTACCCTGGGAGTTAGACAGCACTGCTACGGGCTGCTTCCTGGGGCTGCTCCCATATTTCTCCAGCCATGTGCCCCGGGGGGGCTGGCCCCCCCTGACCCCCTGTTGCAGGTAAACCCCCCTTCCTCATGGGCCCCAGGCGCGTCCCCCCCCCCTTGACGTCCTGCTGCTGGCCCGGGTTCGATTTCTGGTCGACACACAAATAAGCAAATTTTTTCAACTGATACCTACGTTCAGCTAGCAGTAAATAGGTACCTGGGAGTTAGACAGCTGCTACGGGATGTATCTTGGCGAGTGTCTGTGAGGAAGAGAAATATGGAGTAGATATGACAAGGAACTAAAATAGTACATTAGATACTGACGGTTAGAAAGGCGGAGCCCAAGAGCTAACAATTTGCTCCTGCAGGTATAAAAAGGTCAATAGAAACACACACCGCACCACGCACATTAAGTGAAAGCTGTTGGGCATGACAATCCATCATCCTGGATAGTCAAAGCAATAACAGGTTTAAGACAAGTTAAAATACCTAAAGAGGAGCTAGTAGCAATCACAAGATGCTTGAAGGACTTGAAGTCACGCCTAACGAGCCTACTACAGTTGCATGGTAACCAAACAAGACACAAGGCTAATCAGACTGTTTGTATCTGCTCGCTACAGTCACCGTCTTAGCGACAACTGTATAAACTTGAGAAGCAGGCAGGAGTAAATGGACCACCACTGACATGGATAAGAGAGTACCTAACAGATAGGAGTCAGAGTGACAGTGAGGGAGGGGGGTGAGAAAAGTCAGAATGACACAGGGGTAACAGACCCCCCTCGAGGACCGTGTTGAAACCCACACTACATCTAATTAGAGACCTGACCCAAGGAGTCGAGTCCTGTAGATGTTTGCTAACCTGGGGCCAGATTCACGAAGCAGTTACGCAAGCACTTACGAACCTGTACATCTTTCCTCAATCTTTGACGGCTTTGGTTACATGTATTAAACAGTTTACAAGCATGAAAACTTGCCAATCAACTGTTGTTGTTGTTATAAACAGCCTCCTGGTGCTTCGGAGCTCATTAACTGTTTAATAATTGTAAACAAAGCCGCCAAAGATTGAGAAAAGATGTACAGGTTCGTAAGTGCTTGCGTAACTGCTTCGTGAATCTGTCCCACAGGTTCGTAAGTGCTGGCGTAACTGCTTCGTGAATCTGGCCCCAGGTTCGTAAGTGCTGGCGTAACTGCTTCGTGAATCTGGCCCCAGGTTCGTAAGTGCTTGCGTAACTGCTTCGTGAATCTGACCCCAGGTTCGTAAGTGCTTGCGTAACTGCTTCGTGAATCTGACCCCAGGTTCGTAAGTGCTTGCGTAACTGCTTCGTGAATCTGACCCCAGGTTCGTAAGTGCTGGCGTAACTGCTTCGTGAATCTGGCTCCAGGTTCGTAAGTGCTTGCGTAACTGCTTCGTGAATCTGGCCCCTGGTTCGTAAGTGCTTGCGTAACTGCTTCGTGAATCTATCCCCAGGTTCGTAAGTGCTGGCGTAACTGCTTCGTGAATCTGACCCCTGGTTCGTAAGTGCTTGCGTAACTGCTTCGTGAATCTGGCCCCAGGTTCGTAAGTGCTGGCGTAACTGCTTCGTGAATCTGGCCCCAGGTTCGTAAGTGCTTGCGTAACTGCTTCGTGAATCTGACCCCAGGTTCGTAAGTGCTTGCGTAACTGTTTCGTGAATCTGACCCCAGGTTCGTAAGTGCTGGCGTAACTGCTTCGTGAATCTGACCCCTGGTTCGTAAGTGCTTGCGTAACTGCTTCGTGAATCTATCCCCAGGTTCGTAAGTGCTGGCGTAACTGCTTCGTGAATCTATCCCCAGGTTCGTAAGTGCTGGCGTAACTGCTTCGTGAATCTGGCTCCAGGTTCGTAAGTGCTGGCGTAACTGCTTCGTGAATCTGGCTCCAGGTTCGTAAGTGCTGGCGTAACTGCTTCGTGAATCTGGCCCCAGGTTCGTAAGTGCTTGCGTAACTGCTTCGTGAATCTGTCCCACAGGTTCGTAAGTGCTTGCGTAACTGCTTCGTGAATCTGGCCCCAGGTTCGTAAGTGCTGGCGTAACAGCTTCGTGAATCTGGCTCCCAGGTTCGTAAGTGCTGGCGTAACAGCTTCGTGAATCTGGCTCCCAGGTTCGTAAGTGCTGGCGTAACAGCTTCGTGAATCTGGCTCCCAGGTTCGTAAGTGCTGGCGTAACAGCTTCGTGAATCTGGCCCCGGGCAAACATAATGAGAATAGTCAAGACAGATCAAGAGCAAGTGAGTGGTAATAGGAGTACAAACTGGGTACCAGGGCATGAGGGCATGTGGCCAAGGTACTAACCTAACCTAACCTAACCTAACCTAACCTAACCAGGAGTCCACCTCCTAACCAGGAGACCTAGAGGACGGTACCCAGGGAAGTCAAACTACCTCACTAACGGGTGTGTACATATATATATATATATATATATATATATATATATATACTTCAGGCTTACAGCCACGTCATCCCAAAGTCGAATTACAGACGCCATCCAGGATACAGCCCCACAGTAATTTTCTAACTCCAGGGGCTGTCTACTTACTTCAAGGTGAACAGAGGCATTAGGGACTACTAGTCTATAACGGAACCCTTAATAGAGACATTCAGCTCTCTCTACACTGTATATACACTAAACAAGTTTCGGAGTCACCTCCCCCCCCCCCACTCTCTCATGTCGGAGCAATCACCTCAGAAGACACACAAGGAAACTGTCTAAGGTGCAGAAACTTGCAACAGCGGCTCGTTGCAAGGACATGAACACAGACTGAACTGACTCGAACGTCGTAAAAAAAAAAAATAGGAGACATGATAGAGGAATAGAAAATCCTCAAAACAATAGGAGACATGATAGAGGAATAGAAAATCCTCAAAACAGTGTGGAAAATGGAGATAAACAAAGTCTTAAAGTACTAGTAATATTGTAAATGGAATGTACTAAATTAGCAGGCTGTAGAACTCAATTCATAATCACTGAAGCAGATTTAATACAAAAATTGTAAGATCTTGCTTATTCTTCCTTTCCGGTGGCTGGAAAGGCGTGGCCCAAGAGCTAAAGTTCGATGCCTCGGGTACAAATACGCAAGTACAAACATGGTACAAAAATTGGTCTTTTAAATGATTTGAAATTGATTGAAAATATTAATTTCTTGATGCGTTGGGTACAGGTGCCGGTAGGGCGGGCTACAGGTGCCGGTAGGGCGTGCTACAGGTGCCGGTAGGGCGGGCTACAGGTGCCGGTAGAGCAGCTACAGGTGACGGTAGAGCAGGCTAACAGGTGACGGTAGAGCAGGCTACAGGTGCCGGTAGAGCAGGCTACAGGTGCCGGTAGGGCGGGCTACAGGTGCCGGTAGAGCAGGCTACAGGTGACGGTAGAGCAGGCTACAGGTGACGGTAGAGCAGGCTACAGGTGCCGGTAGGGCGGGCTACAGGTGCCGGTAGGGCGGGCTTACAGGTGCCGGTAGGGCGGGCTACAGGTGCCGGTAGGGCAGGCTACAGGTGCCGGTAGAGCAGGCTACAGGTGACGGTAGAGCAGGCTACAGGTGCCGGTAGGGCGGGCTACAGGTGCCGGTAGGGCGGGCTACAGGTGCCGGTAGAGCAGGCTACAGGTGCCGTAGAGCAGGCTACAGGTGCCGGTAGAGCAGGCTACAGGTGCCGGTAGAGCAGGCTACAGGTGCCGGTAGAGCAGGCTACAGGTGCCGGTAGGGCAGGCTACAGGTGCCGGTAGAGCAGGCTACAGGTGCCGGTAGAGCAGGCTACAGGTGACGGTAGAGCAGGCTACAGGTGCCGGTAGGGCGGGCTACAGGTGCCGGTAGAGCAGGCTACAGGTGCCGGTAGGGCAGGCTACAGGTGCCGGTAGGGCGGGCTACAGGTGCCGGTAGAGCAGGCTACAGGTGCCGGTAGAGCAGGCTACAGGTGCCGGTAGGGCGGGCTACAGGTGCCGGTAGAGCAGGCTACAGGTGCCGGTAGAGCAGGCTACAGGTGCCGGTAGGCGGCTACAGGTGCCGGTAGAGCAGGCTACAGGTGCCGGTAGAGCAGGCTACAGGTGCCGGTAGGGCGGGCTACAGGTGCCGGTAGAGCAGCTACAGGTGCCGTAGAGCAGGCTACAGGTGCCGGTAGGGCGGGCTACAGGTGCCGGTAGGGCGGGCTACAGGTTGCCGGTAGGGCGGGCTACAGGTGCCGGTAGAGCAGGCTACAGGTGCCGGTAGGGCGGGCTACAGGTGCCGGTAGGGCAGGCTACAGGTGCCTGGTAGGGCAGGCTACAGGTGCCTGGTAGGGCAGGCTACAGGTGCCGGTAGGGCAGGCTACAGGTGCCTGGTAGGGCGGGCTACAGGTGCCGGTAGGGCGGGCTACAGGTGCCGGTAGAGCAGGCTACAGGTGCCGGTAGAGCAGGCTACAGGTGCCGGTAGGGCGGGCTACAGGTGCCGGTAGGGCGGGCTACAGGTGCCGGTAGAGCAGGCTACAGGTGCCGGTAGAGCAGGCTACAGGTGCCGGTAGAGCAGGCTACAGGTGCCGGTAGGGCGGGCTACAGGTGCCGGTAGGGCAGGCTACAGGTGCCGGTAGAGCAGGCTACAGGTGCCGGTAGAGCAGGCTACAGGTGCCGTAGGGCGGGCTACAGGTGCCGGTAGGGCAGGCTACAGGTGCCGGTAGAGCAGGCTACAGGTGCCGGTAGAGCAGGCTACAGGTGCCGGTAGAGCAGGCTACAGGTGCCTGGTAGGGCGGGCTACAGGTGCCGGTAGGGCAGGCTACAGGTGCCGGTAGGGCAGGCTACAGGTGCCTGGTAGGGCAGGCTACAGGTGCCGGTAGGGCGGGCTACAGGTGCCGGTAGGGCAGGCTACAGGTGCCTGGTAGGGCAGGCTACAGGTGCCGGTAGGGCAGGCTACAGGTGCCGGTAGGGCGGGCTACAGGTGCCGGTAGAGCGGGCTACAGGTGCCGGTAGGGCGGGCTACAGGTGCCGGTAGAGCAGGCTACAGGTGCCGGTAGAGCAGGCTACAGGTGACGGTAGGGCAGGCTACAGGTGCCGGTAGAGCAGGCTACAGGTGCCGGTAGAGCAGGCTACAGGTGCCGGTAGAGCAGGCTACAGGTGCCGGTAGAGCGGGCTACAGGTGCCGGTAGGGCGGGCTACAGGTGCCGGTAGAGCAGGCTACAGGTGCCGGTAGAGCAGGCTACAGGTGCCGGTAGGGCGGGCTACAGGTGCCGGTAGAGCAGGCTACAGGTGACGGTAGGGCAGGCTACAGGTGCCGGTAGAGCAGGCTACAGGTGCCGGTAGAGCAGGCTACAGGTGCCGGTAGGGCGGGCTACAGGTGCCGGTAGGGGCTACAGGTGCCGGTAGGGCGGGCTACAGGTGCCGGTAGAGCAGG
This sequence comes from Procambarus virginalis, assembly GCA_020271785.1. NCBI lineage: Eukaryota > Metazoa > Arthropoda > Malacostraca > Decapoda > Cambaridae > Procambarus > Procambarus virginalis. The sequence continues at coordinate 19,376 of WNGS01168798.1, forward strand.
CTACAGGTGCCGGTAGGGCGGGCTACAGGTGCCCGGTAGGGCGGGCTACAGGTGCCTGGTAGGGCGGGCTACAGGTGCCGGTAGGGCGGGCTACAGGTGCCGGTAGGGCGGGCTACAGGTGCCGGTAGGGCGGGCTACAGGTGCCGGTAGGGCGGGCTACAGGTGCCGGTAGGGCGGGCTACAGGTGCCTGGTAGGGCGGGCTACAGGTGCCCGGTAGGGCGGGCTACAGGTGCCTGGTAGGGCGGGCTACAGGTGCCTGGTAGGGCGGGCTACAGGTGCCCGGTAGGGCGGGCTACAGGTGCCTGGTAGGGCGGGCTACAGGTGCCGGTAGGGCGGGCTACAGGTGCCGGTAGGACGGGCTACAGGTGCCGGTAGGGCGGGCTACAGGTGCCTGGTAGGGCGGGCTACAGGTGCCGGTAGGGCGGGCTACAGGTGCCGGTAGGACGGGCTACAGGTGCCGTAGGGCGGGCTACAGGTGCCTGGTAGGGCGGGCTACAGGTGCCGGTAGGGCGGGCTACAGGTACCGGTAGGGCGGGCTACAGGTGCCTGGTAGGGCGGGCTACAGGTGCCGGTAGGGCGGGCTACAGGTGCCGGTAGGGCAGGCTACAGTGCCGGTAGGGCAGGCTACAGGTGCCGGTAGAGCAGGCTACAGGTGCCGGTAGGGCAGGCTACAGGTGCCGGTAGAGCAGGCTACAGGTGCCGGTAGAGAAGGCTACAGGTGCCGGTAGGGCAGGCTACAGGTGCCGGTAGGGCAGGCTACAGGTGCCGGTAGAGCAGGCTACAGGTGCCGGTAGGGCAGGCTACAGGTGCCGGTAGAGCAGGCTACAGGTGCCGGTAGGGCAGGCTACAGGTGCCGGTAGAGCAGGCTACAGGTGCCGGTAGGGCAGGCTACAGGTGCCGGTAGGGCGGGCTACAGGTGCCGGTAGAGCAGGCTACAGGTGCCGGTAGAGCAGGCTACAGGTGCCGGTAGGGCAGGCTACAGGTGCCGGTAGAGCAGGCTACAGGTGCCGGTAGGGCAGGCTACAGGTGCCGGTAGGGCAGGCTACAGGTGCCGGTAGGGCAGGCTACAGGTGCTGTAGTGAATGAATAAATTACAAAAAACAAGTACAAAATGTCCATTGAATTTGCCGCCAATTTGCAGTGTTGCCAGACAGCACGATCAGTTCGTGCTGACATATTCTGATCAGTTCGATCAGAATGTCAATTCTTGGCTGTATTTAAGAATTTGAACTTGGTGATTGACTAAGTAGTAAGCGACCACTTGGATAATTATTTTATAGATTATTGTAAGTATTTGGACAGAAGACATTACAGAATGTGGACGGTTACGGTACGAGCTTTTTAACAGAACGCTGCCTGGAGAGGCAAGATCATTCAGTGCGGTCATGGCAGTCTACGAGGAAGGTTGCGTCGCTCCTGCCAGCCTTATTTTTTCCCTTAATGACTACGTAACTTGACATTTAATAGACTGACCTGACCTCGTACCCCCAGCTGCTGGTCCCAGGAGAGAGATGAGCGGTATTGCAGCCCCCCCTCCCCCCCTCCCTCTATCCAGATGCCTCGCCTTCCGATCACTGTTCCATCTTGTAGGAGCATCTTAAGATTAGTGTTATTCTCTTAATAGCAAACATTACCATCCTAGATGCTTGCAACACCAATTAAAAGTACTCAAGATGACGAAACTCCTCCATTGCGCTATGTTACACACAAGCCTATATATAGGTACCTGGGAGTTAGTCAGCTGTCACGGGCTGCTTCCTGCGGGTGGAAGCCTGGTCGAGGACCGGGCCGCGGGGACACTAAAGCCCCGAAATCACCTTAAGATACGCCTTTGCACACTCCAGTTGGAGGTGACTGCCTCTCCCGCTCCTCCACCACATGCACGAGTGATGGCTCGGCCTTGTTGGGGGTCAAAGGTCATATCAACTATTCATTTTCACCCGACTCCTGCAGCAGTTACTGCTGGTGGCAACATTCAATGGGGGAGAGGGGGCAAATCCCCCCCCCTCCCTCCCTAAATCCCTCCCCCCTAAATCCTCCTCCTAGGGGGGGCCTAAATCACTATCTCCTAAATATTTTCTTTCTACGGATCTTTTCCTCCATTCATCCCTTCTATCCTGCTCCCCTTCCTATATCCTGCCTCCCCCCCCCACCTATCCTGCCATATATCTCAAAATTAGTACGGATAATTACCCATCATATGCGGAATTATTTATAATTACCTGTAATGATAATTTGAATAATATATTAGCAAGAAAAAAATGACCTGTACTGAAATAGAATTTATTATATAAATATATAATAGGGGTACCACCCCTGCTGCAAATGTTGTGATTATATATATATATATATATATATATATATATACACACTATATATATATATATATATATATATATATATGTATATTATATATATATATATATATTATATAAAATATATATATATATATATATATATATATATATATATACACACACAATATATATATATATATATATATATATATATATATATATATATATGTATATTATATATATATATATATATATTATATATATAAAAATAAATATATATATATATATTATATAAAATATATATATATATATATATATATATATATATATATATATATATATATATACTTTTCTTTATCCATGATCTATCCATCTACATATCCAACTATTAATCCATCTGTCTCTTATCTATTCATCTCGCTTCCAATCCATCCATTCATCCATACTATTACATAACCTGCAGAGTTGGAGCGAGAAATGGCTACTCGAGTTCAACACCAGTAAGTGCAAGGTGATAGAAACAGGAAGGGGCTGTCACGAGGCCAAAAACCACATTAACTGCCTCCCAATAATGACCAGAAACAAAGACCAAATAGTGGACATAACACTAAACCTAACTCCTGAAGCTCCGTTCGCTCACTCTACACCTACGTGAGACCTGTCTAAGAGTATGCAGCCCCCATTTAAGGACACACACACGGAGAGACTAAAAGGTTCACACAACTTTACAACGAAGTTCATCCCAGAATTGTGAGAGAGAGGGGGGGGGTATGAAGAGCGACTGAAGGAACTAACCCTAACAATGCTAGGGGGGGGGGAGGGGAAAGAGAGAGAGGGGGGGGGGTAAAAGGGAATTATCAAGTGAAAGCGCCAAGCGACTATATAGCACTGGGAAGGGGTCAGGATAAGGATTTGGGATGGGACGGGAGGCAGGAATGATGCCCAACCACTTGTGGACAGTAGGGGATTGAACGCCGACCTGCATGAAGCGAGACCGTCGCTCTACCGTCCAGCCCAAGTGGCTGGGCCCCAGAGGGGGCTGGAGGGAGGGATGGAAGTGTGACAGAGTGGAAGGGGAGGCAGCATCACTGCGCATACCATTAGACCACGGGGACATGGATGAAAAGTTTGAGAATCTAATCAGTGAGAGATTTTAGAAAGTTTTAGCGTGAGAGTAGTGGGGGAGACTGAGTGAACTAGAGGAGCAGGTGGTGGAAGCTAACTCTATTTACAGATATAAAAGTAGGAGTCATTACCTGGTTGATACCTGGTTGATGGGGTTCTGGGAGTTCTTCTACTCCCCAAGCCCGGCCCGAGGCCAGGCTCGACTTGTGAGAGTTTGATCCACCAGGCTGTTGCTTGGAGCGGCCCGCAGAGCCACATACCCACCACAGCCCGGCTGATCCGGGACTTCTCTTAGGAAACAGTCCAGTTTTCTCTTGAAGATGTCCACGGTTGTTCCGGCAATATTTCTTATAGTCGCTGGGAGGACGTTGAACAACCGCGGACCTCTGATGTTTATACAGTGTTCTCTGATTGTGCCTATGGCACCTCTGCTCTTCACTGGATCAATCTTGCATTTTCTTCCATATCGTTCACTCCAGTACGTTGTTATTTTACTGTGTAGATTTGGGACCTGGCCCTCCAGTATTTTCCACGTGTATATTATTTGGTATCTCTCTCGTCTCCTTTCTAGAGAGTACATTTGGAGAGCTTTGAGACGATCCCAATAATTTAGGTGTTTTATCTCGTCTATGCGTGCCGTATATGTTCTCTGTATTCCCTCTATTTCAGCAATCTCTCCTGCTCTGAAGGGGGAAGTGAGTACTGAGCAGTATTCGAGACGGGACAACACAAGTGACTTGAAGAGTACAACCATTGTGATGGGATCCCTGGATTTGAAAGTTCTCGTAATCCATCCGATCATTTTTCTGGCTGATGCGATATTTGCTTGGTTATGCTCCCTAAACGTTAGATCGTCGGACATCATTATTCCCAAATCCTTGACATGCTGTTTTTCTACTATGGGAAGATTTGATTGTGTTTTGTACCCTGTATTATGTTTCAGATCCTCATTTTTGCCGTACCTGAGTACCTGAAATTTATCACTGTTAAACATCATATTATTTTCTGCTGCCCAATCGAAAACTTTGTTGACATCTGTTTGTAGTTTTTCAATGTCTTCAGCAGAGGTAATTTTCATGCTGATTTTTGTGTCATCTGCGAAGGATGACACGAAGCTGTGACGTGTATTTTTGTCTATATCAGATATGAGAATAAGGAACAGTAGCGGTGCAAGGACTGTACCTTGAGGTACAGAGCTTTTAACATCGCTTGGACTCGATTTTATCTGATTGACTGTTACTCTTTGTGTTCTGTTCGACAGGAAATTGAGTATCCAGCGTCCTACTTTTCCAGTTATTCCCATTGACCTCATTTTGTGAGCTATCACCCCATGGTCACATTTGTCGAAAGCCTTTGCAAAGTCTGTGTATACAACATCTGCATTTTGCTTTTCTTCTAGGGCTTCTGTGATTTTGTCATAGTGGTTGAGTAACTGTGACAGACATGATCTTCCCGCTCTAAAACCATGTTGTCCTGGATTGTGCAATTCCTTGTTTTCCATAAAACTAGAAATTTGATTCCTAATCACTCTTTCAAACACTTTTATTATGTGTGATGTTAGTGCAACTGGCCTATAATTTTTTGCCAAGGCATTAAGCATTGCATTAAGCAACCGACGGTTGGAAAGGCGGAGACCAAGAGCTGAATCTCCAGTGTTTGGTTAACAGGGTACTGTGTGTGTGTGTGTGTGTGTGTGTGTGTGTGTGTGTGTGTGTGTGTGNACTCATATGATCGCTTCAACGTTTGTGTTCGATTTCTTCGATCCCCGCTTAGGCTTATTTCCTTGCTTGTGATAGTTGTGTCTGCCGAAGCATTTCCGTAATTTTTTTTTCCTTCTCCTGTACCCGTCGTCTGCGTTCTCTTTCTAGAGTGTTCCTCTTCTGCCCCTCCTCACCGACGTGCTTCAAGCAGACCTTGTAAACTTCAGCTGTCAGTTGAGCTATTCCCTGTGTGGGAGTTTTGTCGCTTAATGACCGTCTCCCATTGAATGGTGAAAGGTCTACATTTATTTTTCCCAGTCAATCCTCTTATGTTGAATTGAATTGATTGATATTCCTTCTCGCTTGTTGGGTCTCTTAGATCTACTACCGTATTTATGCTAGTTCGCACTTCAATGAGCTTATGGTCTGAGTATGAAGTATCTGAGATTGTTATGTCTGATTAGTTCATCATTGTTTGTGAATACAAGTCTAGTGTGTTTTCGTTCCTAGTTGTTCTGTAATCTGTTGATTGAGCGAGAATTTGTCACAGAATCTCAAAAGTTCTCTGACCTGTGGCTGGTTATTTCCCGGTCATTCCTGCTATGATATTTGTGTTTGCCATTCTCCATCTTAGACTCGGTAAATTGAAATCTCCAAGGAAGATAATATCTGGAGCTGGGTTTGCTAGGTCATCAAGTATGTTCTCTATTTTGTGGCATCTGCTCTGTGAATTCCTCAACCGTTTATCTGGCGGTTTATATATTAAAATAACAATTAGGTTTAGTTTCTCTACCTTAATTCCAAGTACCTCTACCACCTCATTAGTTGAGTTTAGTAGTTCTGTGCATACCAGGTCCTCTTTAATACAGACCTACTCCCCATTTGACCTAGTTTTTCTATCCATCTGTATAAATTATAATTTGGAATCCAGATTTCACCATCCATGTAATCTTTTGTACGAGTTTCCGTGAATGCTCCAAATATGGAGTTTGACTCTAATAGGAACCATTTATGAACTTGACTTTATTTCTGACTTTGGCTTTAGACCTTGAATGTTTGCAAAAATGAATGATTGTCCATATGTGTGTCACTTCTGGAAGGTTTGGTGGTTCTCCCTCCTCTCTACCCTGACCCGGGTGTGTTGTGTGGCAATGGTTTGTCCAGTTTTGGAAGTGATATGGGGAGTGTGGTAGTCTCTGTGTAGTTGGGGGGTGTAGTATGTGTGGGCTTGATGACGAAATGTAGTCCAGTCTCGGGCATTTCCCCTCTCCATCCGTACTCCTGCCACGTCTCTGCCTGTCTGTTTCTCCCTCTGTTTCTGCCTGCCTCTAAAAAATGTTCAGGGCTATTATATTGGACTTCCTCTCTTATATAGCGCTGTGTACCTCTGACGTGGAAATCGGGGCAATGAAGATCGTAGCATTTCCTCTCATTAACTGAGAGTTTGCATAGCTTAGGGTGAAAATATCTACACTCAGTATCAAAACGACATCTGCCTTTCCCTAACCAGTTCCGGCATTTCCGTGGGTGCATGAATGAGCATTCCGTGCCTCTGGGCCCATATCTGCACTGTCCTTTTGCATAATACCTGCAAATATTTTCATCTGTGATTGCATTATTCTTGTTTGTATCCGTGTACGACTTGGCTACCTCCATTATGTCTAATAACTGTACAGCTGTCTTATGTAACCTACATCATAAACAAACTCTAATCAGCCAAGATATGGAACACATTTTATACCATTTACACCAAGACATAATACAGAAAAGCTGCTGTAATTTTATGTAAATATATATATATATAAAAAATATGTTTGCTTAATATGACAAGTTCCAAGTGACAATTTCTGACTAAACCGGTGACAGGAAGACACTTTGATCAAGCTCCCTGGACCACAAGTCATTACGTAAATAGTTTACATAATCTTAGAAGCCTTGAGACCCCCCCCCCCTAGCTACCATGAAGGGGGACGACACATGACCAAGATATCCCGAATACCAAGATAACTCACCAGAGCGCAGCGTTCATCATCCGAGGCAGATCTGGGCCTGGCCGGTATGCCAGAAGCAACAGGCAAGTCGGTCAGTTTTAAGAGGTCCTTCTCCGACACTGCCTGCTTTAAGTTTGACGCCACACGCGAGAAAAACGGCTTGGCTAGTCTGAGGTATTTGTTCCCCTTGGGCTTGATGTAGTCTAAACTGGCAGTCTTGCGCAGCACGGCACTGTGAGGGCCAACTACCTGACTATAGTTCGAGTCCTCGTTATCGAAGGGCAGCTGTCTGTACGCGCCATGGACGGAATTCTGCCGTTCTATCCGCAAGTCTCCTCCCAAACTGGCTGTTTCCCAAGCTTGATCAAGACGACCGAAGTAATCTTCACCGCCCTCTCTCTTCCCAAAGGCGCCAAACTCGACGTCGACGCGGGGATCGGAGCGTCGCGAGGCCGTCCCAAGAACGTTTTCATCGCCGGAGACGTCACTTGGTTCGCAGACGTCGCCGTCACTCTCGCTCTTGCTGCGTCTGCTTTTCTGTTTCTCTGAGCTCGTCCACTGACCTCGACGCCGCAGACTCTGCAGTTCCTCTTCCTCGATGACACTTAGCTGGAGCTCACAAGAAAGCGGCCTCCTCTTGTTGCTATACTTGGCCATCGCTGCTCTTGCTTGCAACGGCTCTTGCAAGCTTGCAGTCCTCGAAGACACCCACTTCGACGCCCTCGCTCTTAGGCGTCTGCCTTTAGTGTCCTGGAGGGCCGCCCCGGCACGTCCCAGGACACCAGTCAACACGACAGGACGCCGCTAGCACCTCCCCTCACCATCAGGACGCCACTAGCACCACCCCTCACCATCAGGACGCCGCTAGCACCTCCCCTCACCATCAGGACGCCGCTAGCACCTTCCTCACCATCACACACTAACTGACCCATCACCATCGCTGTGCCAAGCTTATCTCGCTGATAACAATAAAGAAGAACTGGCATTCTCGCGGTTACTCGTGCCGATAAGGCAGTGATAAGCTCTGCAGGTTCACTGTCTGGTCCCGCCAGGCAAATACAAGCCCACACACACTGGCAGCGAACACCCCCAAGTGTCGAGTTTTTCACTGATACAACTGTGACTCGTTCAGCGGCAGATATGAACATGCATAGCATACCCCTAACGGACAAAGCGACCAACCCACCATATATACTAATATATGTCGTATATTGACCAGACTACACACTAGAAGGTGAAGGGACGACGACGTTTCGGTCCGTCGTGGACCATTCCAATTGACTTGAGAATGGTCCAGGACGGACCGAAACGTCGTCGTCCCTTCACCTTCTAGTGTGTGGTCTGGTCAACATACTTTAGCCACGTTATTGTGACTCATCGCCTGTATGTGTCGTATAATAATGTCGTGAGTCAGTACATTAAAATCCCGATGGTGTGAAAGGCGGGGACCAAGAGCTTAACAGCTCGAGCCTGCAGACACATAGTCAACAGAGGCAGCAACTGGAGCAAACAAACAAACATGGTCTCACGGGGACGATGAATCAGATGTAAAAATAAATACATTTTCATCTTCCCAGAACAGATTCAAAATTGCTTCTCATTTTCATCTTATTTATCGTTCAGTTTGAAGGGAACGATGTCGTTCTAAATTAATGAGAAAACGCCATTAGCGAGCTGGCATCCGGTCAGGTGGGAGTTGGCATCCGGTCAGGGGTGAGGGAGCTTGGCATCCGGTCAGTGGGAGGGAGCTTGGCATCCGGTCAGGGGTGAGGGAGCTTGGCATCCGGTCAGGGGTGAGGGAGCTTGGCATCCGGTCAGTGGGAGGGAGCTTGGCATCCGGTCAGTGGTGAGGGAGCTTGGCATCCGGTCAGTGGGAGGGAGATTGGCATACGGTCAGTGGGAGGGAGCTTGGCATACGGTCAGTGGGAGGGAGCTTGGCATCCGGTCAGTGGGAGGGAGCTTGGCATACGGTCAGTGGGAGGGAGCTTGGCATACGGTCAGTGGGAGGGAGCTTGGCATCCGATCAGTGGGAGTTGGCATCCGGTCAGTGGGAGGGAGCTTGGCATCCGGTCAGTCGGGGGAGCTGGCATCCGGTCAGTGGGAGGGAGCTTGGCATCCGGTCAGTGGGAGGGAGCTTGGCATACGGTCAGTGGGAGGGAGCTTGGCATCCGGTCAGAGGGAGGGAGCTTGGCATCCGATCAGTGGGAGTTGGCATCCGGTCAGTGGGAGGGAGCTTGGCATCCGGTCAGTGGGAGGGAGCTTGGCATCCGGTCAGTGGGAGGGAGCTTGGCATCAGGTCAGTGGGAGGGAGCTTGGCATCCGGTCAGTGGGAGGGAGCTTGGCATCAGGTCAGTGGGAGTTGGCATCCGGTCAGTCGGGGGAGCTGGCATCCGGTCAGTGGGAGGGAGCTTGGCATCCGGTCAGTGGGAGGGAGCTTGGCATCCGGTCAGTGGGAGGGAGCTTGGCATCCGGTCAGAGAGAGGGTGGAGCTAGCATCCGGTCAGGAGGAGTGGAGGAGGAGGGGGGGGGAAAGATGCACTGGTGATAGCATAATATCTTAATGATAACAGTCCTCTGGCCATCGCAAGTCTGGTAATGACGAGTGACACTGATGAGGAAAGATTTTAATTAAAGATTGATGGAGCTTGAAGATGATGGAACGATTAATAGCGAAGATGGAGGCTGCCTGGTCCACCCACCAGACGTCACCGGGGATGCTGATGCTGCATCTCTCAAGATCTTCAAGTTGACGCATGACCAAGATGCCGCCATGATGAACGGAGATGGTTGATTGGGGTAGTTAAGTGACCCAATTATATATTTAGCAAAGTTTGGTAATGTTGGTCAGTTAAGTAACGTTAATAAAGATAATAGTGATAAAGGTTAAAAAAAAAACCAAGGATTAAAATCCTCCTCAAAGAGGGTGGAAAAAGGACTTAGTATTCCTCCCTAAGTCTTTAAGTCCCTTCCTTTTCAACTGTCTCATGGAATAATTCATGAAACTTAAGTTAACACAAGCCAAATTGCTTAACTATGCAGACGACTTCTTGAGGTTATCTTGAGACGATTTCGGGGCTTTTTAGTGTCCCCGCGGCCCGGTCTTCGACCAGGCCTCCACCCCCAGGAAGCAGCCCGTGACAGCTGACTAACACCCAGGTACCTATTTTACTGCTAAGTAACAGGGGGGGCCATAGGATGAAAGAAACTCTGCCCATTGTTTCTCGCCGGCGCCCGGGATTGAACCCGGGACCACAGGATCACAAGTCCAGCGTGCTGTCCGCTCGGCCGACCGGCCTAGAAGTGAAATTAAACAGCAATAAAACCAAAGTAATGGTCATTATAATGAGAACTCACGGGTGGGAAATCAAATTGAGTGGGTTATCTCTTAAATACCTTGGAGTCATAATAGACAGCCAGTTGAAATCCACTCAAGAAATTGAATATCTTCGGCAGCGTTGTAAAGCCAGAAACTCAGCTTTGCGCTCTCTGACGAGTCTTAGAGATGGTGCATCTCTACCAGTACTCAAAATGCAACCCGTCATCGCAAATTCGTATAGTCAATATTGACTTATTAAATACGTGCATAGGTGATATACTAAACGTAATAGTTTACCTTGAAAAGCTTCATAGAAAACACCGACCTTACCTAACCTTGTTAGTACGTTAAGATAAGCATCTTATTGCTTCGTAATTACAATTGTTACTTAACCTATTATAGGTATTGGTTAAGTAATGTAATTACGAAGCAATAAGATGCTTATCTTAACATACTAACAAGGTTAGGTAAGGTCGGTGTTTTCTATGAAGCTTTTCAAGGTAAACTATTATGTTTAGTATGTCACCTATGCACGTATTTAATAAGTCAATACTGACTATACGAATTTGCGAGGACGGGTTGGCTACACACATACCAACTGGAAACCTTGGCTCAAACTTTTACTGAGCCTCGTCTGTTCTCGGGAGATTGCAGCAGTGATAACTCGTCGCTATCAACTGTTGCAATGGACCTGCATGAAGGGGCTTCTGCACGATAGCAGACAGAGGGGACCCTCACCAGAGGACCCAGAGTGGGGAAGGACACAGGAGGACACCCCATTTGGGCACCTGGAGATCAGTAATGGGGAACCGAGGAACTCACAAAGTGGAGAAGTTAGCTGTATCGGAGGATGCGAGGATGAGCTTTGAGCCCCTGAGCACAGCACAACTTCACGTGGCGCCACTAGTCAAGTCCAGCGTAAAATCGGGGCTTTAAGACAGCCTGACAGCCGGCAAGATTGACGGAGTGCCTTCACCGGCAACACCCCCAGCTTTGCCATGATCAACTACCCCAGTCAGTCCATTACACTGTTACTAATCTTGGTAGGAAAGACTTGGGTAAATACTGGTTCAGTAACAGGGTTGTTGATTTGTGGAACCAATTGCCGCGTAACATTGTGGAGGTGGGGTCCCTCGATTGTTTCAAGCGCGGGTTGGACATGTATATCAGTGGGATTGGGTGGTTATAAATAGGAGCTGCCTCGTATGGGCCAATAGGCCTTCTGCAGTTACCTTTGTTCTTATGTTCTTGCTCCACACCCACCCAACTACGCGGCAGTTTAACAGTCATTTATGCTTTTATATATATATATATATATATATATATATATATATATATATATATATATATATATATATATATATATACACACATACACACAAGAGTTGTTACAGTTGTAAAGCCGCTAGCAGGCGTAGCGTCTCGGCCAGGTCCTTAATTTTAATTGCCCCCGGAACACGACCCGCAAAGTCTGTTAACAACCAGGTACCTATTCACTGCTTGGTCAACAGAGGAGTTCAGTTAAGGATTGGCGCCTAGGCAATCCTCCCCGGCCAGGATACGAACCCAGGCCAAAGCGCTCACGAAGTTCGGGGCGAAAGCGATACCAATGCGCCACAGGGACTTGCTATGCTATTACTGCTATGTGCAGGCATTACCTACAGTCAGCAAATTTGGGATATTTGGCCAAGATTCTTGGCAGTACATCATTATGGATGGAGTACTTACACATTTCTTAAACTTCATTCAGAGAAGAATTGCTTAATTTTGCTATTTTTTCGCCTTTCAATTACATAGTGACAATGAGAATAGTTCTGTTACAGTTTACATTTAAAGTCTGCATCAGCAAGTGTTGCAAACTGCCAGTGGTACTTGTAGCCGAGCCTAAGCCTAGCAGTGGTAACATCTACAAGTCTGCTAACCTTATTGGATGACCCACAGACGTGCGGTTCTTCCTGCATAATAGAATGATGATAGATGGAGCAACTGGTGAGAATTTCACTTTGCCTCAAGTCTACGAGATTGTGTTGATGTTCCCGGAGTACTGCTGGCCTCAGGCTGCCCAAAGGCAGTCCAAGATGGTAACAACTCCCTCTTTACGAGCAAAAGTCTTGGCTAATTCATCAGTTCTATCATGCATTCGGAGACCAATATGGGAAGGAATCCACAGGGGGTAGACTCTGACTCCATCGTTGATTATTTCACCATATCTGTGTCCAGCTTCAGAGATAAGACCTTTACAGGAGCTCAGCTGTGACGCTGAGCTGAGGGGTGAGCTGAGCTGAGGGCTGAGCTGAGGGCTGAGGGCTGAGCTGAGCTGAGGGAGGAGCTGAGGGCCGTCAAGGATGACAAGGAGACACAACTAATGTGTCAACTCTGGAGTGATAAAACTACTTTGAGTGAAAGGATTATGGCAAACAATTTTGTTCGAGGAGTGGAAGTGCTCGAGGAGTGGAAGTGCTCGAGGAGTGGAAGCTCCTCTCCTCTCTTCCTCTCCCTTCCCTTCCCACATTAAGACGATCCCTTACACCCGGCGGAGGGAGGGAGGGCGGTCGGCCCCTCTCACAAAATATGGTCGCTTACACTCCCATATTTCTCCAGCCATGTGCCCCGGGGGGCTGGCCCCCCTGACCCCCTGTTGCAGGTAAACCCCCCTTCCTCATGGGCCCCAGGCGCGTCCCCCCCCCCTTGATGTCCTGCTGCTGGCCCGGGTTCGATTTCTGGTCGACACACAAATAAGCAAATTTTTTCAACTGATACCTACGTTCAGCTAGCAGTAAATAGGTACCTGGGAGTTAGACAGCTGCTACGGGATGTATCTTGGTGAGTGTCTGTGAGGAAGAGAAATATGGAGTACATATGACAAGGAACTAAAATAGTACATTAGAAACTGACGGTTAGAAAGGCGGAGCCCAAGAGCTAACAATTTGCTCCTGCAGGTATAAAAAGGTCAGAAACACACACCGCACCACGCACATTAAGTGTAAGCTGTTGGGCAACACAATCCATCATCCTGGATAGTCAAAGCAATAACAGGTTTAAGACAAGTTAAAATACCTAAAGAGGAGCTAGTAGCAATCACAAGATGCTTGAAGGACTTGAAGTCATGCCTAACGAGCCTACTACACTTGCATGGTAACCAAACAAGACACAAGGCTAATCAGACTGTTTGTATCTGCTCGCTACAGTCTCCGTCTTAGCGACAACTGTATAAACTTGAGAAGCAGGCAGGAGTAAATGGACCACCACTGACATGGATAAGAGAGTACCTAACAGATAGGAGTCAGAGTGTCAGTGAGGGAGGGGGGGGTGAGAAGTCAGCATGACACAGGGGTAACAGACCCCCTCCAGGACCGTCTTGAAACATACATTACATCTAGTTAGTAACCTGATCCAAGGAGTCGAGTCCTGTAGATGTTTGCTAACCTGGGGCCAGATTCACGAAGCAGTTACGCAAGCACTAACGAACCTGGGGCTAAGATTCACGAAGCAGTTACACCAGCACTTACGAACCTGGGGCCAGATTCACGAAGCAGTTATGCAAGCACTAACGAACCTGGGGCTAAGATTCACGAAGCAGTTACGCAAGCACTAACGAACCTGGGGCCAGATTCACGAAGCAGTTACGCAAGCACTAACGAACCTGGGGCCAGATTCACAAAGCCGTTACGCCAGCACTTACGAACGTGTCCATCTTTCCTCAATCTTTGACGGCTTTGGTTACATTTATTAAACAGTTTACAAGCATGAAAACTTGCCAATCAACTGTTGTTATTGTTATAAACAGCCTCCTGGTGCTTCGGAGCTCATTAACTGTTTAATAATTGTAAACAAAGCCGCCAAAGATTGAGAAAAGATGTACAGGTTCGTAAGTGCTTTCGTGAATCTGGCCCTGGCAAACATATTGAGAATAGTTAAGACAGATCAAGAGCCAGTGAGTGGTAATAGGAGTACAAACTGGGTACCAGGGCATGAGGGCATGTGGCCAAGGTACTAACCAGGAGTCCGATTAGTACTAACCAGGAGTCCACCTCCTAACCAGGAGACCTAGAGGACGGTACCCAGGGAAGGCAAACAACCTCACTAACGGGTATATATATATATATATATATATATATATATATATATATATATATATATATATATTATATATATATATATGTGTGTGTGTGTGTGTGTGTGTGTGAGAAAGCTGCATGAACGCGCAAGCCATATATCACTAAGAACTCTTTGACCCGGCCAGGATTCAAACCCATGCCGTCCAGGATCACCCCTAAACGTACACAGTACCGTGACCAACGCACCAATGATATATACTGTGTATATATATATATACTTCAGGCTTACAGCCACGTCATCCCAAAGTCGAATTACAGACGCCATCCAGGACAACCCCACAGTAATTGTCTATCTCCAGGGGGTGTCTACTTACTGAAAGGTGAACAGAGGCATTAGGGACTACTAGTCTATAACGGAACCCTTAATAGAGACATTCAGCTCTCTCTACACTGTATATACACTAAGCAAGTTTCGGAGTCACCTCCCCCCCCCCCCACTCTCTCATGTCGAGCAATCACCTCAGAAGACCACAAGGAAACTGTCTAAGATACAGAAACTTGCAACAGAGGCTCGTTGCAAGGACATGAACACAGACTGAACTGACTCGAACGTCGTAAAAAAAAATAGGAGACATGATAGAGGAATAGAAAATCCTCAAAACAATAGGAAGACATGATAGAGGAATAGAAAATCCTCAAAACAGTGTGGAAAATGGAGATAAACAAAGTCTTAAAGTACTAGTAATATTGTAAATGGAATGTACTAAATTAGCAGGCTGTAGAACTCAATTCATAATCACTGAAGCAGATTAATACAAAAATTGTAAGATCTTGCTTATTCTTCCTTTCCGGTGGCTGGAAAGCGTGGCCCAAGAGCTAAAGTTCGATGCCTCGGGTACAAATACGCAGTACAAACATGGTACAAAAAATTGGCCTTTTAAAATGATTTGAAATTGATGAAAATATTAATTTCTTGATGCGTTGGTACAGGTGCCGGTAGGGCGGGCTACAGGTGCCGGTAGAGCGGGCAACAGGTGCCGGTAGAGCAGGCTACAGGTGCCGGTAGAGCGGGCAACAGGTGCCGGTAGAGCGGGCAACAGGTGCCGGTAGAGCAGCTACAGGTGCCGGTAGGCGGGCTACAGGTGCCGGTAGAGCAGCTACAGGTGCCGGTAGGGCGGGCGACAGGTGCCGGTAGAGCGGGCTACAGGTGCCGGTAGGGCGGGCTACAGGTGCCGGTAGGGCGGGCTACAGGTGCCGGTAGGGCGGGCTACAGGTTCCGGTAGAGCAGCTACAGGTGCCGGTAGAGCAGGCTACAGGTGCCGGTAGGGCGGGCTACAGGTGCGGTAGGGCGGCTACAGGTGCGGTAGAGCAGGCTACAGGTGCCGGTAGGGCAGGCTACAGGTGACGGTAGGGCGGGAACAGGTGCCGGTAGGGCGGGCAACAGGTGCCGGTAGGCGGGCAACAGGTGCCGGTAGGGCGGGCAACAGGTGCCGGTAGGGCGGGCAACAGGTGCCGGTAGGGCGGGCAAACAGGTGCCGGTAGGGCGGGCAACAGGTGGCCGGTNTCACGAAGCAGTTACTCAAGCACTTACGAACCTGGGGCCAGATTCACGAAGCAGTTACTCAAGCACTTACGAACCTGGGGCCAGATTCACGAAGCCGTTACCCAAGCACTTACGAACCTGGGGCCAGATTCACGAAGCCGTTACCCAAGCACTTACGAACCTGGGGCCAGATTCACGAAGCAGTTACTCAAGCACTTACGAACCTGGGCCAGATTCACGAAGCAGTTACTCAAGCACTTACGAACCTGGCCAGATTCACGAAGCAGTTACGCAAGCACTTAAAACCAGGGCCAGATTCACGAAGCAGTTACCCAAGCACCTACAAACCAGTGGCCAGATTCACGAAGCAGTTACGCAAGCACTTACGAACGTGTACATCTTTCCTCAATCTTTGACGGCTTTGGTTACACCCTGGAAACACAAACCGAAACTGTCTCTATTTTCCGCTTGTTACAACTTGTAATAAAGTTGTTACATCTGGCTTAACGTGTTTATGACGTGTTAGAACGTTGTTACAACTGTTATATTGGTTGTTATAAACTGGTTAGGTGGTGTTAAAACTTGTTCGAACGTTGTACCACGTCGTAGTTTCGATGTGTGTTTGGCGGGCATTATTTAAGTTTACAAGCATGAAAACTTGCCAATCAACTGTTGTTATTGTTATAAACAGCCTCTGGTGCTTCGGAGCTCATTAACTGTTTAATAATTGTAAACAAAGCCGCCAAAGAAGGAGACAACGAGATGTACAGGTTCGTAAGTGCTTGCGTAACTGCTTCGTGAATCTGGCCCCAGGTTTCCGTAAGTGCTTGCGTAAACTGCTTCGTGAATCTGGCCCCAGGTTCGTAAGTGCTTGCGTAACTGCTTCCAGAATCTGGCCCCAGGTTCGTAAGTGCTGAGTAACTGCTTCGTGAATCTGGCCCCAGGTTCGTAAGTGCTTGCGTAACTGCTTCGTGAATCTGGCCCCAGGTTCGTAAGTGCTTGCGTAACTGCTTCGTGAATCTGGCCCCAGGTTCGTAAGTGCTTGAGTAACTGCTTCGTGAATCTGGCTCCAGGTTTGTAGGTGCTTGGGTAACAACTTCGTGAATCTGACCCGCAGGTCTTCACCTTCAAACCCGACCCCATAAATCAGCCCCATTTAGATGGAGTCACAATATTGGTCATTGCTCACTCTCCGGAAATGCAGGAGCCTTGTGTCGTTATCTCTAACACCATTCTTGCACGTAATTCAACATTGCATTACGCTTTCTGCCGCACGGAAGTCTTCCTTGTCTGCCGGCCAAGAATATCCCAGGCGAGCTGGTTTGCAAATTGAGCTAAGAAGCAGTCTGCAACATGCTTCAGAGGCTTCAGAGGTGGGCCCCCAGCAGACGCCTGGAGGATGGCCCCCCCCCAGCAGACGCCTGGAGGGAGGGGCCCCCCAGCAGACGCCTGGAGGATGGCCCCCCCCAGCAGACGCCTGGAGGAGGGCCTCCAGCAGACGCCTGGAGGAGGGCCTCCAGCAGACGCCTGGAGGAGGGCCTCCAGCAGACGCCTGGAGGGTGTGCCCCCAGCAGACGCCTGGAGGTGGCCCCCAGCAGACGCCTGGAGGTGGCCCCCCCAGCAGACGCCTGCACGATGGCCCCCCCAGCAGACGCCTGCAGGATGGCTCCCCCCCAGCAGACGCCTGCAGGATGGCCCCCCCCAGCAGACGCCTGCAGGATGGCCCCCCTCCAACAGACGCCTGCAGGATGGCCCCCCCAGCAGACGCCTGCAGGATGGCCCCCCTCCAACAGACGCCTGCAGGATGGCCCCCCCCCAGCAGACGCCTGCAGGATGGCCCCCCCCCAGCAGACGCCTGCAGGATGGCCCCCCTCCAACAGACGCCTGCAGGATGGCCCCCCCCAGCAGACGCCTGCAGGATGGCCCCCCCAGCAGACGCCTGCAGGATGGCCCCCCCCAGCAGACGCCTGCAGGATGGCCCCCCCCAGCAGACGCCTGCAGGATGGCCCCCCCCAGCAGACGCCTGCAGGATGGTCCCCCCAGCAGACGCCTGGAGGTGGGCCCCCAGCAGACGCCTGCAGGATGGCCCCCCCAGCAGACGCCTGCAGGATGGTCCCCCAGCAGACGCCTGCACGATGGCCCCCCCAGCAGACGCCTGCACGATGGCCCCCCCAGCAGACGCCTGCAGGATGGCCCCCCCCAGCAGACGCCTG
Source organism: Procambarus virginalis (assembly GCA_020271785.1). Taxonomy (NCBI): domain Eukaryota; kingdom Metazoa; phylum Arthropoda; class Malacostraca; order Decapoda; family Cambaridae; genus Procambarus; species Procambarus virginalis. Next base: position 37,620 of record WNGS01168798.1, read on the forward strand.
CACGATGGCCCCCCCAGCAGACGCCTGCAGGATGGCCCCCCCAGCAGACGCCTGCACGATGGCCCCCCCAGCAGACGCCTGCAGGATGGCCCCCCCAGCAGACGCCTGCACGATGGCCCCCCCAGCAGACGCCTGCAGGATGGCCCCCCTCCAACAGACGCCTGCAGGATGGCCCCCCAGCAGACGCCTGCAGGATGGCCCCCCAGCAGACGCCTGCAGGATGGCCCCCCCAGCAGACGCCTGCAGGATGGCCCCCTCCAACAGACGCCTGCAGGATGGCCCCCCCAGCAGACGCCTGCAGGATGGCCCCCCCAGCAGACGCCTGCAGGATGGCCCCCCCCAGCAGACGCCTGCAGGATGGCCCCCCCCAGCAGACGCCTGCAGGATGGCCCCCCCAGCAGACGCCTGCAGGATGGTCCCCCCAGCAGACGCCTGGAGGTGTGCCCCCAGCAGACGCCTGCAGGATGGCCCCCCCCAGCAGACGCCTGCAGGATGGTCCCCCCAGCAGACGCCTGCAGGATGGCCCCCCCAGCAGACGCCTGCACGATGGCCCCCCCAGCAGACGCCTGCAGGATGGCCCCCCCCAGCAGACGCCTGCAGGATGGCCCCCCCAGCAGACGCCTGCAGGATGGCCCCCCTCCAACAGACGCCTGCAGGATGGCCCCCCAGCAGACGCCTGCAGGATGGCCCCCCCCAGCAGACGCCTGCAGGATGGCCCCCCCAGCAGACGCCTGCAGGATGGCCCCCCTCCAACAGACGCCTGCAGGATGGCCCCCCCAGCAGACGCCTGCAGGATGGCCCCCCAGCAGACGCCTGCAGGATGGCCCCCCTCCAACAGACGCCTGCAGGATGGCCCCCCCAGCAGACGCCTGCAGGATGGCCCCCCAGCAGACGCCTGCAGGATGGCCCCCCCAGCAGACGCCTGCAGGATGGCCCCCTCAGCAGACGCCTGCAGGATGGCCCCCCCCTCAGCAGACGCCTGCAGGATGGCCCCCCCAGCAGACGCCTGCACGATGGTCCCCCCAGCAGACGCCTGCAGGATGGCCCCCCCCCAGCAGACGCCTGCAGGATGGCCCCCCCAGCAGACGCCTGCACGATGGCCCCCCCAGCAGACGCCTGCACGATGGCCCCCCCCAACAGACGCCTGCAGGATGGCCCCCCTCCAACAGACGCCTGCAGGATGGCCCCCCAGCAGACGCCTGCAGGATGGCCCCCCCCCAGCAGACGCCTGCAGGATGGCCCCCTCCAACAGACGCCTGCAGGATGGCCCCCCCCAGCAGACGCCTGCAGGATGGCCCCCCTCCAACAGACGCCTGCAGGATGGCCCCCCAGCAGACGCCTGCAGGATGGCCCCCCCAGCAGACGCCTGCAGGATGGCCCCCCCAGCAGACGCCTGGAGGTGGGCCCCCAGCAGACGCCTGCAGGATGGCCCCCCCAGCAGACGCCTGCAGGATGGCCCCCTCCAACAGACGCCTGCAGGATGGCCCCCCCCCAGCAGACGCCTGCAGGATGGCCCCCCTCCAACAGACGCCTGCAGGATGGCCCCCCCCCAGCAGACGCCTGCAGGATGGCCCCCCTCCAACAGACGCCTGCAGGATGGCCCCCCCCAGCAGACGCCTGCAGGATGGCCCCCCCAGCAGACGCCTGCAGGATGGCCCCCTCCAACAGACGCCTGCAGGATGGCCCCCCCCAGCAGACGCCTGCAGGATGGCCCCCCCAGCAGACGCCTGGAGGTGGGCCCCCAGCAGACAAAAGCAGCCAACATGTGGGTCCTAAATACAATATGTCAGGTAATATCTTAGATAAAGGGATGATTCAAAATGAAACAAAACTCACAGCCTTATCTTACCCACCATATACTTATTTATATCATTCTAGCAGGAGAATATATTACGACTCTCCCAGCACCCTTACCTGATATAACAGTAATATATATAAGTTATACCAAGTATAATCTTAGCATCTTCACCTTAAGTAGATTCTAGAGTATAACTTAAGTCTTCAGATGGACAGAAATTTGTGTCTTGAATTGTCCACAGATCCTTGGGAGTGTGTATACATGTATCTCCTGTATCTGTGTAGTGTATACATGTATCTGTGTAATGTATACATGTATCTGTGTCGTGTATACAAGTATCTGTGTCGTGTATACGTGTATCTGTGTCGTGTATACATGAATCTGTGTCGTGTATACATGTATCTGTGTAATGTATACATGTATCTGTGTCGTGTATACAAGTATCTGTGTCGTGTATACGTGTATCTGTGTCGTGTATACATGTATCTGTGTAGTGTATACATGTATCTTCTGGGTGTAGCGTGATACAAAGTGTGGCTGAGTCTAGGTCGGCCGGTCGGCTGAGCGGACAGCACGCTGGACTTGTGATCCTGTGGTCCTGAGTTCGATCCCAGGCGCCGGCGAGAAACAATGGGCAGAGTATCTTCTACCCCATTAACCAACCCATGACCTTCCATTGTCAACTGGCAATTGAGCCACCATCAACAATGATATTTTCCTCTATGTACTTGATAGTCATTATGTCTAATGACTGTACAGCTGTCTTATGTAACCTACATCATAAACAAAGTCTAATCAGCCAAGATATGGAACACATTGTATACCATTTACACCAAAAAATACAGAAAAGCTGCTGTAATTTTATGTAAATATATATATATAAAAATATGTTTGCTTAATATGACAAGTTCCAAGTGACAATTTCTGGCTAAACCGGTGACAGGAAGACACCTTGATCAAGCTCCCTGCCACACAAGTCCTTACGTAATTAGTTTATGTAATCTTAAAAGCCTTGAGACACCCCCCCCCCTAGCTACCATGAAGGGGGATGACACATGACCAAGATATCCCGAATACCAAGATAACTCACCAGAGCGCAGCGTTCATCATCCGAGGCAGATCTGGGCCTGGCCGGTATGCCAGAAGCAACAGGCAAGTCGGTCAGTTTTAAGAGGTCCTTCTCCGACACTGCCTGCTTTAAGTTTGACGCCACACGCGAGAAAAACGGCTTGGCTAGTCTGAGGTATTTGTTCCCCTTGGGCTTGATGTAGTCTAAACTGGCAGTCTTGAACAGCACGGCACTGTGAGGGCCAACTACCTGACTATAGTTCGAGTCCTCGTTATCGAAGGGCAGCTGTCTGTACGCGCCATGAACGGAATTCTGCCGTTCTATCCGCAAGTCTCCTCCCAAACTGGCTGTTTCCCAAGCTTGATCAAGACGACCGAAGTAATCTTCACCGCCCTCTCTCTTCCCAAAGGCGCCAAACTCGACGTCGACGCGGGGATCGGAGCGTCGCGAGGCCGTCCCAAGAACGTTTTCATCGCCGGAGACGTCACTTGGTTCGCAGACGTCGCCGTCACTCTCGCTCTTGCTGCGTCTGCTTTTCTGTTTCTCTGAGCTCGTCCACTGACCTCGACGCCGCAGACTCTGCAGTTCCTCTTCCTGGATGACACTTAGCTGGAGCTCGCAGGAAAGTGGCCTCCTCTTGTTGCTATACTTGGCCATCGCTGCTCTTGCTTGCAACGGCTCTTGCAAGCTTGCAGTCCTCGAAGACACCCACTTCGACGCCCTCGCTCTTAGGCGTCTGCCTTTAGTGTCCTGGAGGGCGGCCCCGGCACGTCCCAGGACACCAGTCAACACGACAGGACGCCGCTAGTACCTCCCCTCACCATCAGGACGCCGCTAGCACCTCCCCTCACCATCAGGACGCCACTAGCAACACCCCTCGCCATCAGGACGCCGCTAGCACCACCCTCACCATCACACACTAACTGACCCATCACCGTCGCTGTGCCAAGCTTATCTCGCTGATAACAATAAAGAAGAACTGGCATTCTCGCGGTTACTCGTGCCGATAAGGCAGTGATAAGCTCTGCAGGTTCACTGTCTGGTCCCGCCAGGCAAATACAAGCCCACACACACTGGCAGTGAACACCCCCAAGTGTCGAGTTTTTCACTGATACAACTGTGACTCGTTCAGCGGCAGATATGAACATACATAGCATACCCCAAGCGGACACAGCGACCAACCCACCAACATATACTAATATATGTCGTATATTGACCAGACTACACACTAGAAGGTGAAGGGACGACGACGTTTCGGTCCGTCGTGGACCATTCCAATTGACTTGAGAATGGTCCAGGACGGACTGAAACGTCGTCGTCCTTCACCTTCTAGTGTGTGGTCTGGTCAACATACTTTAGCCACGTTATTGTGACTCT
>WNGS01168800.1:8372-20236 GCA_020271785.1 Procambarus virginalis
AACCTGAATCTAAATCATTTATATATATTATAAAACAACAGAGGACCCAAGACAGAGCCTTGAGGCACTCCACTTACAACATTTTCCCACTCTGACTTGACTCCATTTATACTAACTCTCTGTTTCCTTTGGTATAGCCATGCCCTAATCCAGCTTAATATAGCACCCCCAATACCATGAGCCTCTATCTTTTTAATCAGTCTTTCATGTGGCACTGTATCGAAAGCTTTGCTAAAGTCAAGGTACACAACATCACAATCCTTACCACTATCAACTGCCTCAACTATGCTAGAATAAAAAGATAACAAATTTGTTAAACATGAACGGCCATTTATAAAACCATGTTGCGACTCAATTATTAATTTATGTTTTTCAAGATGAAGACGAATTTTATTTGCTATTATAGATTCGAGTAACTTTCCCACAATAGACGTTAGGCTAATTGGTCGATAGTTAGACGCAAGTGATCTATCTCCTTTCTTAAAAGAAGTCAAAGAAGCCAACCACCAATATTCATTCTTGCAAGCTCACTCAAGATAACATGTCTATTTGCAATGACTTGGAGATACTATGAACATGTTTGCCATACAATTTTTGTTTTCTCTAATAGTCACATAGCATAGAGAAAACGGCATTGTATTGGATTTTCGTGGAAAGACTATTGTATTGTTGACACGACGAGTGTAATTAATCGACGTAGGTTTTTTTCTGTGTTGCCGGTCTAACGCATCCTTGTGTGCCATTTTATACATATGTCCTTGTAGAACATTTTATTGTGAACACATTGGCACAAAAATGAAATATGTACTTTGAAAATTAAGGTCAGGACAGTGAAAAGAATAAACTTTTCAATACTAATTTCGTCGATGTGCGGTAACGGGTAACACTTCACCCACTTCCCACACTCTTGAGGATGGGCGCGATCATGATTCTACATTTATATGCATATGTACGTGTAGGGAATTTTATTGCGATTTCAGTGATACCAAATTTAACGCTGTAGAATAAGTGTGGAGTTTACAACCCTGAAAAGAATAGAAACATTTCGTCGCTGTTTGGAGCTCACGGCTAGTGATCTATGTATAGTTGTTTATTTGCGGCCGGTCTAACGCATCCTTGTGTGACATTTTATACATATGTTCTTGTAGAACATTCTATTGCGAACACATTGGGCGCTGCCCGATAAACTCGCTCCTCGGGGCAAGATTTAAAAAAACAAAACTTTAATCTTGGTGGAACATAAAATGGCCGCCTGTGTTTATGGTGTCGTCAGATGGCGCTGTGACGTCACAGGTGAGGGAAGCACGTACTGCGCATTAAAGCCTCGATCCCTAGTTATTTCTTTATTTATTTATTTTATTTATTTATATATATACAAGAACGTACATTGGGGTTAAGAGACAACATAGAGTTTAAGTTGGAATTACAATCTTGTAAAGCCACTAGGTATATATAGCATTTCGGGCAAGTCCTTAAAAAAATCTTTGAGCAAATCCTTAAACAAACAAAGTTTTAGAGAAATAATTAGGAGTAAAATTGATAAAAAGTGTTTAACAGGTACATTACAGCTTTACTTTACAAGTACAGATGATTTTAAGCAGGATGGCAAGGTACGATGCAAGAATTTTCGACACAAAAGCAGATCAGAACAATACACAATAATAACAATACACAATACAATAATGAACAAGGAATCCTAAATACAATTAGGAAAACATCTCAGGGTTATACATTAGATTACTGAAGCACAATATGAGGATCATTACAAGGAGTAATGCAGTACAATACAAGGAGTAATGCAGTACACTCATATTCTATTATTAAGTTAATATTAAGTTCCTTCCTCATGTTAAGTATCTTTGTGGTACTAGAGGCATCCAAGGATTATCTTCAAGGCTTCGTTCTGCAAGTTTTCAAGCCCTTTAAGCTTTCTTTCAGTCATCAAGGCAAGCAGAGGTGCAGCATAATCCACTAAAGATTTGATGTACGCAAGGTACATCATTTTGACAATTGTGACATTGGCACCATAGCCTGAGTGATAACCTGCAACATCTCCAAGAGAGGGCTTATGGAGCCTCTCTTTATACTGACGACAGAGTCAGAAATACAACAGGACAATACAAGGCCAAGGTATTTGAATCTGTTAGCATAGTCAAGCTGGGAGCCATATCATACAGTTGCATCTTGTGAACAGCTCCTCCCTGCCTGGGTGGACACCCGTTTATAGTATCTTTGTTTCCTCTGCTGAGATATGACTAAACCTAAGTCCTGACATGAGACTAATACAGAGTTAAGAGTGTTCTGCATGTTAGCATAACAAGTAGTGTGTATAATTATTCATCAGCATACCCAATAGTGTGTATCATTATATCATCATGTATGATGATATATGATACAAGGAGGTCTAAATTGATCGATCAAACGATCTAAATTGGGTACTGATATATGGTCAAATGATTGGCGGAGGCCGTTTAATTCTGACAAATGTAAGGTTTAGAGGATAGGTAATGACGATAGAGTTAGAAGCAAAAGGCAACATGAAAATCACATGGAATACCATCTCTAATATCCTAGGAACTAAACAACACTCCCACAACCAGATAACACTCTCTAAGGATGGCTTTACACCGTCAACTGACTTAGAAATGGCAAATGAATTTAATAGCTTCTTTTCATCGGTTGGTGCTAACCTTGCCAGTAAAATCCCACAGACTCAGACACATATCAACACATATATCTCTCAGGCAGCTATCCAAACTCTCTTCTCCTTTCACCAGTCAGCCCGACAGATGTTGTGTCCATCATACACTCACTAAAAACCAAAGCTCCATTGTATGCAAAGCTCAGTCCATTGTATACAAGAGCGCCTCCCATGCCATTGCGCCACCTATAGCTCTGCTGTTCAACAAATCCCTTGAGTGTCATTCCTTCTCTGATATCCTTAAAAAAGCAAGAGTAACGCCAGTTCATAAAGGAGGTAATCCGGCAAACATAAACAATTATAGACCAATATCAAACCTACCCATACTATCAAAAATATTTGAAAAAATTATCTACAAACAGCTCTACTCCTATCTCGTAAAATTCGACATTCTTAGCCCCTGTCAGTTTGGCTTCCGCTCCTAAAAGAGTACCAACGATGCAATTATTAGTCTCCTTGATATAATTTACTCTGCCCTTGACAAAAATGAGTTTCCGATTGGACTCTTCATTGACCTGAGAAAGGCCTTTGATACTGTTAATCACAATTACCTCTTACTTAAACTCCATCATTATGGAATCCGAGGCCATGCACTGGACTATATCCAATCCTATCTTAGTGATAGACACCAATGTGTAGCCATCAATAATATAACCTCTCCCACTCTACCAATAACCGTTGGAGTGCCACAGGGCAGCATCTTGGGACCTCTCCTATTTCTTATATACATCAATGATCTGCCTAATGTCTCTAACATTCTGAAACCTATTTTGTTTGCTGATGATACTACCCTCATCTACTCTAACCCCAACCCACATACATTAAATAATGTTGTTAATAATGAACTAAAAAAAGTCCACATATGGATGTCAACCAACAAGCTAACAATTAACATAGCAAAGACCTACTATACATCTTATTTGGAAGCACATCTACAAATGCAATTCAGCTTCAGATAGATAATGTAAACATTAGCAATAAAAAAGATGGAAAGTTTTTTGGCCTATTCCTAGACAAGAGACTAAACTTCAGTACCCACATACAACACATAACTAAGAAAATCGCTAAAACAGTTGGGATACTCTCCAAAATCAGATATTATGTACCTAACTCTGGTCTCATCTCTCTATATCATGCACTAATCTATCCCTATCTTAATTATGGTATCTGTGCATGGGGTTCAATTTATTTTAATTTCAAAATTTAAGGTTCAAAATTTACTAGAATGCTTCCAGTAAAGAATAACAAAGTTAATACCCCAAATTAGAAACCTGTCATTTGAAGAAAGATTGTCAAAGCTTAAATTACATTCTCTGGAAAGACAACTAAAGAATTATATATAGGGGTGACATGTGGTTTATGATTTTGTTGATTTGTTTCTATATTTTCATAAATAAAGCATGCTTACTGTCTTATTCCAAGTTTTACGACAATTTTACAAGGTTTAAAATATAAGCTCAATATATATTTGTTTTTATACAGGAATTATACGTTAATATAACATTATAATAACGTAACGATGTCGTGTAAATAACGTTATATTGACGACATATAAATGTTATATTTATGTTATAAGAACGTAAATTGGATAGGTTTACATAAAGTAAACAAAAAAAAACGAAATGTTGACTGAAAATTTTTTATTTTTATATATAAAGCAAGAAAACATTATAATTCCATAGCATTCACTATTATTTTTAAATTTTTACATAAATCTTAAAAAACCGTGTCTCAAGAATACATGTTTTTAGTTATATCTAGTGGTTTTAAGAACGTCAGATATACGTATTTATGTCAAATGTTAGAGTATTACCTTTGTGGCACCATTTAAAAACGTTCACAAACGTTCTGTGTTTGCTGGGTGTCTGCTCATATCTCACGAGCCCCCCCCCTCTCTCTATTCAACTTAGACACTTGATGAGTTGAACGTAAGGTGACGTATTTGTGTTTCCTCAGACTCAGGTGTGTGTGATTATTAAGGGCAGACAGCCGCATTGTTCTCAAATTCTTGTGTGATGACTCACACTGTATTTTAATCTGAACATTATGAACCTTAAGTTCAATTGCCTGAATTATGAGATAAATCATGTTGAATACATATTTGATTAACTTACTTGTTTAAATTGGCTTTAATTTTGTTCCCTAGAGCTTTGTGAGTTGAGGAGAGAGAGTCTCTGAGTTTACAGATTTTATGAGTACATGGTTATAGTTGGTGCATGAACTCCTTGGATAATCTTGTGATACAGACAAGTTCCATTCCTTGTCTTGTATGTAATGAACTAGAATGGATGGTGGCAGCAATTTCTACTTCTACTTCTACTTATCTACCCATCTACCGCTACCACTACTTCCGACTCACTCTCTACTCCATTCTCCTCTTCCACCGTCTCTCTACCACTCTCCCTTTCACCTGACCACACTCCTCCCACCAAACCCTCCCTCCTCTCTTACCCCAAGCCCTCACTCATTACTTCATTATTCATTTGTTTCCCTTCGTTTCTTTTATGCATTCGTGGCAGTGAAATGTGCTACAGTTCTCTAGAGTTTGTGGGTAGCTGATCAAGATACAACGCCTTGTAGTCGTGAGACCTAGGTAATCAACTACCTAGGTTACAAGGTGTTAAACTAGAGAGGCTGTAGCAGGAACTTTGGGAGAATTCTAGAATAGCTTACTGGGGGCGGGATAATGGACAAAAGAGAGCTATTTCCTCCGACCCCCTCATTACAAACACACTGCCAACAATACACTGCCACCAACACACTGCCAACAACACACTGCAAACAGACACTGCCAACAACACACTGCCAACAACACACTGCCAACAACACACTGCAAACAGACACTGCCAACAACACACTGCCAACACACACTGCCAACAACACACTGCAAACAGACACTGCCAACAACACACTGCAAACAGACACTGCCAACAACACACTGCCAACAACACACTGCCAACAACACACTGCAAACAGACACTGCCAACAACACACTGCCAACAACACACTGCCAACAACACACTGCCAACAACACACTGCCAACAACACACTGCAAACAGACACTGCCAACAACACACTGCCAACAATACACTGCCAACAGACACTGTCAAAAATACACTGCCAACAGACACTGCTAACAACACACTGCCAACAATACACTTCCAACAGACACTGCCAACAACACACTGCCAACAACACACTGCCAACAACACACTGCAAACAGACACTACCAACACCACACTGCCAACAATACAATTCCTACAACACACTGCCAACAATACAATTCCTACAACACACTGCCAACAGACACTGCTAACAACACACTGCCAACAATACAATTCCTACAACACACTGCCAACAGACACTGCTAACAACACACTGCCAACAATACAATTCCTACAACACACTGCCAACAGACACTGCTAACAACACACTGCCAACAATACACTGCCAACAACACACTACTAACAACACAGGCGCGAGAAGTACCCAAAACGGATAAGCGTCCCACATTTATTCCATAATATTCATTGTCATATCATATTTGTAATAAGTTTGTTGTTGCATCATTTACGGTGTACTAATCTGGCAGGTAACCTGTGACGACTAGAGTCATTGGCAACAAATTACTTGGTTCAACAGGGAGCACGCCCCGACGTCATTATAGCTAGACAACGAGGCGATGGTTCAACAGGGAGCACGCCCCGACGTCATTATAGCTAGACAACGAGGCGATGGTTCAACAGGGAGCACGCCCAGACGTCATTATAGCTAGACAACGAGGCGATGGTTCAACAGGGAGCACGCCCAGACGTCATTATAGCTAGACAACGAGGCGATGGTTCAACAGGGAGCACGCCCAGACGTCATTATAGCTAGACAACGAGGCGATGGTTCAACAGGGAGCACGCCCAGACGTCATTATAGCTAGACAACGAGGCGATGGTTCAACAGGGAGCACGCCCAGACGTCATTATAGCTAGACAACGAGGCGATGGTTCAACAGGGAGCACGCCCAGACGCCATTATAGCTGGACCACGAGGCGATGGTTCAACAGGGAGCACGCCCAGACGCCATTATAGCTGGACCACGAGGCGATGCGGCTTATATGATAAGGACATGTTCATGGCTTGTTGACCAGGTTACAGTCTATATAACAGCTAAGCTGTGATCTGTATTATAATTAACTTAGTTTGAAATAGTAGACTAACAATTACTAATGAATTTGATCCAAACAATTAATTCTGATATTTCTTTATTAATACATCTGCATTTGTGCAGCTACCCTAGACTACATGAAGTGGAGTACAGTGTGTCAAAAAAGCTAACTACGTGATGCTAAAAAATCCCCATCACACAGGATGGTTAGTCATACAGAGGCATGTAATAGGCAGTCTGCACTGGCATACTCCGGATGCATTTTGAGGATATCATCAACACAAGAGTGAATAGATTGCAGTGGTAATAAAAGTCCCCATCTCGCAGGATGGTTAGTCGTACAGGGCCATATGTTTAGTAGCCTGCACTGGCAAATTTTGGGTGCAATATGAGAATATCCTCAAGAATACGAGAGTGAATAAAGTAATTGCAAAGCTCCAGGTACCTCATGCCAACTGGTCTGAAAGGTCTAATAACTGGGCATTCGGTGATGTAGTGTGGGAGATCATGCCACAGTTCCTGCTCACAGAGTTTGCACCTGCAGTGCTCAGGATTGGGAGATCCGTCACCTGTAGCCACCTGCCACAGGTAACGGTAACTCAACCTGATACTTGCAACCACTGTGTCGCACAGTCTAGTGGACGTTTTGTGCTGCCCATAGATATAGGTTTCAGATCTGAACAAATTATAGCTTTAAATACTAGTACTTTCAGGTCGTTGGGAGTCAGTAATTTCTTTCCAATCAGACCTGAGTGTTTGAACCAATACAGTTTTGACAGTTGAGATGGGGATACCTAGATCTAATTCAACTTCATTTTTATTGCACGCTAATTTGGCTGCAATGTCTGTCTCATTATGATGGGTTATATTTATGTGTGAAGGTATCCATAAAAAGAGATTCGAGACCCTTTACTCTGTGCAGCAATTAGATCATTTATAATTGGTAGTATGAGGTTCTTGCTGTTGATCTTCCAGAAGTTTTCGATTGCTTGAAGAGCAGACTTAAAACCACTAAATATTATTCCTCCTCCAATGTTTTGTAATGTACTGGTAGCTAGTTGTAATGCTGCTAGTTCTGCTTGTGTGGAGGTCAACCAGTTGTTTAACCTGACACTGACAGTCTTTGTGCAAATATTATTTCTATAAAACCTACATGCTGCTGCAGTCCATCCAGTAGAAGATTGGACTGAGCCGTCGGTGTAGACATAGTGCTTGTGAGCTCTTAAATTCTCGATGGAGGAGGCAATTGTTTCGAGTGTGACAGCTTTGAGAAGAGCAAGATTCTCATTATCTTTCTTGGTGACAGGTGTGTATGATACTTGAATGGTGGGGTACAGATAAAGAGGAATATCAGAGACAGGTAGATTGCACTTAAAAGGAATGTTGAGTTTAATGAGATTGTAGGCATTTTTCTCAGCCATTTATCATAACAGGAGTGAGTTGCTATGTCGGCACCAGTCAATAGGGTGTTAACAGCACTAAATAATTTGTCTTTGAGCAATGCAGGAGATGTAGGATCTCTCATGACTTTAATTCAAAAGGTAGTATTGACTTGCATGATTCTCTCTAGTATGATTGGAAGCTTCAGTTCTTCTTTCATGTTGATGATTCTTGTGCATCTTGGGGCACCAAGAATTATCTTCATGGCTTCATTCTGTACTACTTCAAGTTTGTCCGACACAGAGGAGGGGAAATTAATTAAGTGCAAAGCATTATAATCAACGAGAGATCTAACAAACATCATATCATAGCAAACATCATAGTCTAGCATATTTAATATTGATACCAATATTCTTACCGGTAAGTGTTTTCAGTGATTTTAGTCTTTCTTTTAACCTACAGTGTAGATCGTTTACAATGTCACTGTTAATACCAACTCCAAGGTATTTGTGCTGCTTACATGTTTTAATGTTCTGGTTATTGACCTTGAAAGTTATAGGGACATGAATTTTCTCTTGGAGATGGAGAACTCTGGATTTAGTTACAGAGATACCAAAACCACATTCAATGCTTTTAGCAGCGAGTGAATCAAGCAGAGCTTGCAGTCTCGTTTGGGTATTTGCAACAATGCATATGTCATCAACATAACAGATAACGGCTTCGTCAGGTAGTGTAGGAATATCAATTGTTAATTTGTAGATCAGAACATTGAACAGTGTAGGACTTAGCACTCCACCCTGGGGTGTACCCAACTCAAAAGGTGCACAAAGTTTACTTTTGACCCCTTTGAAAAGGACTGAGGCGGTTCTGTTACTCAGGTAACCCCTGAGCCATGTCAACAGTCTTCCCTTAACTCCAAAAGAGGCTAGTTGTTCTAAGATTATTTCTCTGTTTGCTGCATCAAAAGCAGTTTGGATATCAATAAATGCCGCCTGAGAGTTTGGTCCCTCTCTGATAAAATATTCATCAAAGCAAGTTTGTGTGCTTCTTCCATGAAGAAACCATACAGGTTAGGGGCAAGGTGAGGCTTAATTTGAAACATTAGTCTGTCGAGGATAATGCTCTCAAGAACTTTACACATGTGAATTAGGCTTGGGTATGGGTATTATAAGTCCCTGTGTCCAGTGGTCGGGTAAGACATCGTGCCTTAGGCTTTGATTAAACAATTCTAGCAAAGGGCTATTTGGCAGCTCAGATAGTACTCTCATGGTATGGTATGTGATGCCATCCTCTCCAGGAGAGGTAGCCTTACCTTTCTTGAGTGCATTTTTAATGATAAAGGGGGTTATGCCATAGTTATCATCAGACCCTATTTCACTACACGCAATTTCAATATTGAAGTTACGATTTATTTTGGTACTAGCCAGATGGTGTTGTACATCTAGGGGCAGGCTGCTTATACTAACAGTGCTTGCATATTGTTGAAACAGCATGTCGGCATAGTCTACAGGTGAATGGTGATCAAGTTGACGACTACTAGGATGAGAAATCTTTTTAATTTTATTCCACATTTGGGATGAGGTTGTTGCATGATTGATGCCTTGCAAAAACTGTTCCCAGTGCTGATTATACACCTGTTCATATAGCTCTCTAAACTCTCGGCTGGCCTTAAGAAATATGTTGAGGGTTTCAGTTGTTTTATGTGTTTTATACTGCTCAGCTAGGAATAGAACTCTGTCATGCAGAGGCTTAAGGCGTGAGTCAGTGAACCACCTCTGTCCCTTCCTCACTGTTTCGGGTCTTGTGGATTTTACTATATTGTCATAAAAAGTGGTTACTTCAGTGACCAGGTCCTCATATAATGCATTGACAGTAGTAAAACAGTAAGTGTTATACCATTCAGAAATGCGGAATTTGAAGTAAATGTGTAAATTTTCAGGGATATTAATTATTTTTTTTTCAAAGCTTAGGGGTTTGACATTATTGATAGTGTATGAACTGAATATGGCAAAGTGATCACTAAGTAATTCGTGAACAATTGATCCTCCGACAGCATTATCAATGAGACCGTGACCAATGACATAATCAAGTCTGCCACCCATGAGGTGTGTGACGTTAGAGGAGTCTAAGTTGAATACGGACATGTTATTGTCTCTTTAAGTATTTTACAAAGATCCTGTCATTCCTGTTTGTTTTTTTGACACACCCAGGCTAGTGTGTCTAGCATTAAAATCACCCATTACAATGGTTTGAGAGCTGCTGGGGATTTTTAGAAGAGAAGCTTCCACCATTCGATCGCACCTTACATATACATTAACTAAGTTAATAAAGCCGGTCGCAGTAGCAGTCTCAAACTGCTGGAATTATGAGTCGTCACTTTTGTGGTTTTTAACATGTTTGCACACTAGGTTACTTTTAACATATGTCAAGATACCGATGTAATGTGAACCAACATTTGAGAAAGCTACATAACCTGAAAGTTTGGATGGCGTTTTATTGACCGCTGGGCTTGACCGCTGCCACTGTATGCTTTACCCCAGTGAGCCATTCATTGGTAGGTGTTCCGTATCGATGACGTAGTAGTCACGTGATACCCAGGGACGTACAGTGAACCCCCATGGGAATCCAATACCTAGCCTTCGGATAGGTCAATGACAATGTACTTGTCCCATGGCCATCATTGACCTTTACAGAAAATTGGGCCGTGTGTAAAGGACTCACTACACTATTTACTTATGCTTCTTCCATCCTTCACTTCATTCCCATTTTTACCTCAAGTACAAACGTATTTTAACAGAAGCACGTATTCAATATACACACCAATTGAAATACACATTTTGCAATGCCAAACATGTTCTAACTTACACACAGAAATCACAATAGCGTGATGCATCAAATGAACAGATTTGATGCAGTAAGGCAGCGTCTGGGATGCTCTCGGACGTAGGTTCGAATCCACGTCACGGCCCTTGTGGATTTATTCATGGTTTTAACTTGTTACATAAATCCCATAAAAATCAATAAACCCACAAGGCACAATTAGGTAAGCACATGTTGACCCACTGAAAAACTTTTTTTCATTCTGGGTCTCAAGGGGGTCTAGTCGGGGCGACACTGCCTAATTGCTATCAAAAATCAATTCTCTCTGCATCTCTCTCTTCTTACTACTATGTTGCCATGTTGTTTCTATCAAACTCTTGTCTGGGTCTTCTCTCATTTAATGGAGTGTTATCAATTACTGCAACTATTATCTAATGTCCTCCCATTGCCTTAGTTCCTGTTAAGTAGTCTCTGAATCCTCCACAGCCCGGGATATCCATCCCATCGAAACTCCAGTCCTTCCTTCCTTATGATGGGTGACACGTCAGAGTGGGGCGTCAATGGTGACAGTCATGAAAAGCTTGAATGTCGTTTCTTAGAGTTAGACTTGATGTCTGCACTTGGAGGTTAATGGTTGTGCTTCTTCTTTATGACATGTGCAGTTTGTGTGAAAATTTTCTCTTCTGGATGATTGTACAAGTGGTGATGTTGGGAGACGTATCACTGTGAAGGCTTTCAAGGCCTTCCTGTGGCCTCGACGAGGACAGTAAGCCGGTGACTTGTCGAAGGTCCCCCAATATGCTT
>WNGS01168802.1:7350-17768 GCA_020271785.1 Procambarus virginalis
GGAACTGACTACTATCATCGATTCATTCTGGGATCAGAGGAATCTATGGGTATGAATATACTCAAATCAGCAGGAGGCATATTGATGACAGGACCTATATTAGATCTTGAACCTTCAACTCCTGAAAAATCACATCATATAGAAAATGTAATCGTGGCTTGACTAGGCAAAGAACAGTCACCACTTAAAATCCCCCACATGATTGATGATGGATTGGAATCTGTACATCAATTGTGGGAACTTGATGCCATAGGAATAATTCCTGAGCAACCAAGTCCTGATGATGTCTGCGCATACAATCAGTACTTAGAAACTGTACAGTACCATGATGGACAGTACTGGGTAAGGCTACCATGGAAAATCAATCATAAAACCTTACCTACTACAACTGCAGTGCAACTGGTACTCTGAGAGAGAACTCTATCAACATCAGAGGCCCGAGACTGTTCAACACGCTTCCACTACACATAAGGGACATAACTGGCAAACCCTTCACAGTGTTCAAGAGAGAACTGGATAAGCACCTCCAAAGGACACCTGATCAACCAGGCTGTGACTCATACGTCAGGCTGCGAGCAGCCGCGTCCAACAGCCTGGTTGATCAGTCCAGCAACCAGGAGGCCTGGTCGATGACCGGGTCACGGGGACGATAAGCCCGGAAGCACCTCAAGGTATCCTCGAGGTAAGGTACTAACATGGCTTATAGTCAATTTAAATCTCAAATAGCAAAGCTAAGAAAAAGGCCTGAGCATTTAAAACTCTTATCATGAGATTATTGCTCAACAATTAAAGAATAAATTCATCGAAGTCGTGAAACACGACAATAAGCAAACAGGCCATTTTTTACCACACATGGCTGTAATGAGAGAATCAAAAACAACTCCTTTACGGATAGATTTTAATTGTAGCTCTAAATCTGGACCCCAAGGAACCAGTCTAAATGATTGTTTGCAAACAGGTCCAAGTCTAACTCAGAAATTGTATGACATACTGCTGAAGTTTAGACTTAACAAATATGCATTTTCAGCAGATATAAGTAAGGCCTTTCTAAGAGTTGGCTTGCAGGAAGAAGATAGAGACTTCACTAAGTTTCTATGGGTAGAGAACCCTGAAGATATCAATAGTTCTATAGTGACTTTCAGATTCTCCTCAGTTCTTTTCGGCGCGACGTCAAGTCCATTTCTATTGCAAGCAACTCTAGATACTCATCTGAAGAAATCATTAAGTCCTTATAAGGCTGAAATCAGTCAGAATCTATATGTAGATAATTTTCAAGGGACAGTTAACAGTACTACTGAACTGTTACAATTATATCAAGAGGCCAACAAGGAGCTACAAGGTGCCAACATGCCACTACAATCTTGGGCCTCTAATAATGCAACGTTGAATAATCAAATAGCAAGAGATTACCCTGAATATCACGTACCAGAATCACAAAAGGTGTTAGGTATGGAATGGGATCTAATCTCGGACACAATTTCAATCAGATCTGTACCAGTAAATTATTGCATTGCTACAAAAAGGGATTTGCTTTCACAAGTTAGCAAAGTATTCGACCCACTTGGTCTACTAAATCCTTTAACTATCAAGTGGCATTTATTGGTGCAAGAAGCTTGGAAGACTAAAGTTGGTTGGGATGGTCCACTACCACTCCAGTTACAAAAAGCTTGGATGGAAGTGACTCAAGAACAAACTTTAGTCGAAAAGATAATCTTTCCAAGTCACATAGTCGAGGAAAATGATGAAGTATCACTACATGTATTCACAGACTCGTCAGCCAAAGCTTTTGGAGCTTGTGCTTACTTAGTGACTTCTAATCAATCATATCTTACCACCTCTAAGGCCAGAGTGGCTCCATTAAAAAAGAGGACTTTGCCTCAGATGGATCTAACTGCATTGCTAACTGTCACATGCTTAGCAGTGCATATCAAACAAGTCTTGTCTACCATGAAGATCAAAGATGTCATTATATGGTCTGACAATGAAGCTGTCTTACAATGGGTACGAAACGACAACTGTCCGTCTCCATATGTAAAAATCGCGTCTCGGAAATTAAAGAAATTTCCGCAGGCTTTCAATTGTTGCATGTACCAACAAAAGATAATCCAGCTGATCTCTTATCAAGAGGTATGACATTTAAACAGTTTGCAAAGGCAGATATTTAGTTTCATGGGCATCGATGGTTAGTGAATGGTAGTTGGCCTGAACAAAGCCACACGTCATCACGACACAAACCATAACTACCACAGGCAGCAAGCTCAATATCAGTCTTGGATTGTACTCGTTACTCCTCGCTCATCAAATTAATCAAGTAACACAGAACATGTTTCATTATCTCAGGAAGAAAGGTATAAAATACACTTTTCAGATGCACTTATTTATTGGTAAGACAAGCCCAGAGAGAAACTTATGGAATAACTATGAAAATCTTCCGCATAAGTTAAAACACAATCTCGGTCTGTGGATAGACCAGAAAATCACAATATTCTGTGTTGTGGAGGAGACTTAAACACACAGATATCAATCTAGATACCGTGCATCCATGGCTTTTACCAAAAAATCATTGGATCCCAGGTGATTGTGTTCACACACATCAACAAATCATCAAACATGGAGGAGTGTTAGAGACACTCACACAAATCAGACAGCAGTACTGGATTCCTCAAGGAAGACAGTCAGTCTAATCAATCTTGAAGAATTGCATGATATGCCGAAGGTACAATGCAAGACCTTGTTCTTATCCAGGGCCACCACCCCTACAAAGGAACGGTGGTCCATCTACACCCTTTCGAGATGACTGGAGTAGATTATACAGGAGCAATATATCTAACAGGGACTGCAGATAAGCAACCTATCAAGGCATACATCTGTCTGTTCACCTGTGCTACCACCAGAGCAGTACATCTAGAGGTAACACACATATGACTGCTCAATCATTTATACAAGCTTTCCGCAGATTCGCAGCATGCCGATCATGCCTAAGCTGATGATTTCAGATAACGGAGCAAACTTGGTAGCTGGAGAAGCATGTCTACGGGAAATCTGTTCCCATCCTGCCGTTACTTCCACACTGGAACAGCGTCATTGCAGATGGAAATTTATCCCCCCGAGAGCCCCATGTACGGAGGATTTTATGAACGGTTAATAGGAACTGTCAAAGATCCTTGAGAAAATCTCTACACCGTCAGAAAATCAATCTTCAAGAACTCCAGACAGTATCACGGAAATAGAATCAAGGTGAATAACCGGCCGTTGACTACTTGTCTGATGATCCTACTCAAATGAGCCATTAAGTCCTGCACACCTATTTTTTTTTTCACAATCAAATAACTTTATTTATCTTATTTATGCATATACAAGATGTCCTTGGGATGTGGGGATACATAAAATGGTAATACAGTCTTGTAAAGCCACTAGTATGGAAGACTCCTGACTCCGTACCATCTCTAGTGGATGATGAGATCAGAGATCCCTCATATGTGGGTCAGAGCGAGTTGTTCAGGGGTATAAGCATCTGTCCAGCATAATCCAAAAATCTAATGATGTTTGGACAAAAGAATATCTTACATCTTTACGAGAACTTACTATGGGGCCAATGTCCCCCATAATATATCTAATCTCCAACCTGGCGATATTGTCTTGGTAGAGTGATGCCCTAGGCCTGACTGGCCATTAGGTAAAGTTGTCTCATTCCATCCAGATAGCCAGGGGATCTTGAGAATAGTCAAAATCCTGTCTAAAGGAACAACTTCCCTGAAAACCTTGGAAAAACTCATCCATATGGAATCAGTGAGCCAGCTGCAGTTAGAGCCTGAGAGCCCCAGACCCTCTAACTTCACATGACCCACAGACTCCTAACAGACACAATCGTCCACAACGGACAGCCGCACAAAAGTGCAGCAAAATTTGCACTTGTATTATCAATCCGATGGAGAGTAAAAAATACATATGGTTACTATTGTCCTTAGTATTGGACTCTGTGCCAGTTCTCTCCCTCTGGAAGATGTGGGAAATTTTTACCCACCATATCTAATATCATCTAAGAAATGTATTTTTCTATATCATATCTAATAAAATCAAATCGTATCAATCATATCAGAATCACAATAGATTCATTATACATCTTGATCCTAGATGATAATGCCACTAGGATCACGTACACCATAGGGCCTTATAGGTGCCTACGTGACTTTGTGCATGATCTCTCAAGGATCCAGAAGCTTCTAGAAGGATATAATTAAAACTATTGGAACATTGATTCAATATCCGTAGGGATAAATCGAATCCTTAATAAGAATCAGTGGTACTATCAAGTACTACTTATAATCTTTTAAATCCTATATCTATTTTATTATAATCACATCTTATCTCAATCATAAGTCTAGACAGTAAAATATCAATCAATATTCATAGAAGGCTACCTGGTGTTAGGAGCATGGGGGGGGGGGGCGATGGCTTGGAAGAAGCGCCCACGACACCCCTCGGCACTTCACGTTTGTTTACACTGAGTGAACAGTGACGGATCCTTAGCGAACATATTTAGCTCAGGACACCTTATCTAATTATCTTTATCACCAGTGAACACTCTCTAGAACTGGGGAGTACCTGGACAATATCTATAAGGAAAATTCGTAGAACATTATATAAAATAAGAGTGAATAGTGGAGCACACAGTGACTGTATCCNGGGGAGGTGGCTGCTTTGGGAGGCGTTCCATATGCGGTTCCGCTGGGCTTTGTTCCCGGGCAAATATGTCAGCTGATTTCATGTTCCTGTGGTGTTGTGTGCCTCTATGGCCTTTTGTTTGCCCTATTGTATTCTGTGCATGTACCTCTCCCTCTTTGTTGCGAGGTCGGTGTTTGGTGAGGGCGTTTTTATTCATGTGTTTGATTTTGTGTTGTTATTTTGCCATGTGTGTTCTATTTATGCATTGCTAGACTGTGTTGTGCGATTCCTTGTTCTATTTCATGATGTCCTTTATGATGTGTTTTTGTTCTCGGCCCTTCAGCCAGTGCTTGTTTGTTGTTGTGTGTGATCCTATTTTTGGTTTCTTGATTGCATGGATGGTTGTTTCCTTATTATTGTATATTTTGGCCTCTCCCTTTCCATTTGTTTTGTTGCGAGGGGGTTGGTTTTGGTGTGAGTGTTTTTATTCATGTCTTGTTTCTGTGAAAGTACCTTGCACTGGTGTTTTATTATTGCATTACATGTTGTGCTTGTTTGTTATTTTTGTTTTTTTGTTGGTTATTGTGCTTTTCTTGTTATGTTTCATGCTATACATCTTGATGTTTGTTTTGTTGTATACTGTTATGTTTTATAATGTTACTGTGCTTGCTTGTTTTGACATTGTTTTCTCTTTTGTTGAATGCTCTTGCATTTCTCGTGTGTGTACTTTGTTGTCCTGTGCTGTCGGCCCTTCTGGCCGGTGGTTTATTATTTTGTTTTGTTATGTTTTCTAATGTACTTTTCTTGTTTTTATTGTATTTAAATTGCATGTGTTACATGTAAAAATAAAAAAAAAACATCAACACCGTGTGAATTTACTAAGTGGCGGGTACTTATTCTCCTTAATTAGCTACGAGTGCTTAATCCTCCTGCCCCCAGACAGGTCAGTTCAGTCCAACAAATTATGACAGCGCAATTGACTCCGATCATGACGGAACACTCAACCCCTTACGTTAATCAATCACTTAATTAACGACAGCTCGTTAATTCGTTAACACTACGTTAGTCTTCTCTTGACAATTCCTCCACTGCGTGAAATCACTGTGACTGTTGCAAATTACACGGCTCTACGTTAATCACAACGCTGTACAACAAACAACAATAACCTCGTTAAGCAATCGTATTCCCCCAGTGACGTTAAATGACTTTAATTCTCATGGAATCCTTCACAGTACACAACGCATTCCACCAAGGACACAACTTGTCTACAGTTCACACACGGTACAACACCGTACACCCTGCCACTCCCAGCAAAACTTGCAAGAGGCTTTCCCCAGTAAATTATACCACTAATAATTCACAGCTTTAAACAACTGGGCTCAACCGAAGTTTTCACTCTGATAAAGCCTTGCCAACTGCTGGAAAATAACCAACACAGGATGAACACAGAGCTATATACACGGAGTGTTATAGGTGAAAGGTGGTATATATATACCTTATATGTGTAAGGTGTTAAATAAAACTTATACACAGGGTGAACATGGAGTTATATACATTATGTATATGACACAATGAATATTGAACTAAATAAAGTCCATCTTTCGTTAACATCTAGAAAGCTCACCCTTAACATTGATAAAACCTTCTATATTTTGTTTAGTAATAAAACTTCAGACCAAATTAATCTAAGAATTTATTAAATTGGAGTAATTTAACAATATCCAAATTTGTAACAAAGTAGATGGTAATTCCTTGGTATTCTCATCGACAACAAGTTGAATATCCAACCAGCCACATTCAAAATATAGCTAAAATAAAGTTTCTAAAACAGTTGGCATTCTTTCTAATATCAGACAATATGTACTTTGCCCTCGCCCTGCCTCTTATCACTCTCTCATCTATCCTTATGTCAGTCATGGTATCTGTGCTTGGGGTCCTACTACCCAAAATCATCCACGTCCTCTAATTACTCAACACAATTAAGTCAGCTATAAGAACAATATCAAACTCTGGCCCCAGACAGCACTCGGCCTCTTACATATGTGCCCCACAACCCCCTGGGGGAGGGTCTCGTGCTCCTGGAGGACCCCCTGGGGCGCCCAACAACCCCCTTGGGGGAGGGTCTTGTGCCCCTGGAGGACCCCCTGGGGCGCCCAACAACCCTCCTGGGGGAGGGTCTCGTGCCCCTGGAGGACCCCCTGGGGCGCCCAACAACCCTCCTGGGGGAGGGTCTCGTGCCCCTGGAGGACCCCCTGGGGCGCCCAACAACCCTCCTGGGGGAGGGTCTCGTGCCCCTGGAGGAGCCCCTGGGGCGCCCCACAACCCCCCTGGGGGAGGGTCTTGTGGGAAATTTTTACTCACCATATCTAATAATCATCTAAGAAATGTATTATTTCTATATCATATCTAAATAAAATCAAAATCGTATCAAATCATATCAGAATCACAATAGATTCATTATACATCTTGATCCTAGATGATAATGCCACTAGGATCACGTACACCATAGGGCCTTATAGGTGCCTACGTGACTTTGTGCATGATCTCTCAAGGATCCAGAAGCTTCTAGAAGGATTATTAATTTAAAAACTATTGGAACAAATTGATTCAATATCCGGTAGGGATAAAATCGAATCCTTAATAAGAATCAGTGGTACTATCAAGTACTACTTATAATCTTTAAATCCTATATCTAATTTTATTATAATCACATCTTATCTCAATCATAAGTCTAGACAGTAAAAATAATCAATCAATATTCATAGAAGGCTACCGTGCTCTAGGAGCATGGGGAGGGGGGGGCGATGGCTTGGGAAGAAGCGCCCACGACACCCCTTGGCACTTCACGTTTGTTTACAACTGAGTGAACAGTGACGGATCCTTAGCGAACATTATTTAGCTCAGGACACCCTATCTAATTATCTTTATCACCAGTGAACACCCTCTAGAACTGGGGGAGTACCTAGACAATATCTATAAGGAAAATTCCTTGAACATTATATAAAATAAGAGTGAATAGTGGAGCACACAGTGACTGTATCCACCTCCACCCTCATCTTTCTGCAACTGCAGTTAAAGAAAAATCAGTAGGAACGCTACTAGATCATCATACAGCAAAGCTGTGTGTAGTAAAAGTGTTATTGTATTATTGTACCCGGATGGATGCTCGCTTGACTGTTTTGTTTGGATGCTCGCTTGACTGTTTTGTTGTTGTCAGATCAGCTGTGTCGTGCCTGTGTACAGGTTAGCTTTGTATTCACTCCTAGTTAATTTCTATTTGTTCTAGCGTTAGTCATGTGTACTTTGCTTATTATATTATATATCTTAAGCACTGTTAGTCTTTATAAGCTTTGTATAATATATGGCTTGTGTATTGCAGGATGTAACTGTACTGTAATTATTTGTTCAATAAAGCCACATGTCTGGCAATGCTTCTCCTTTACCTCAATTTATTGAACAAATAATTCAGCCAGTGAACATGGAGCGATTACTGCGGCCCAAGCGGTTTGCTACTGACCCAAACGCCACCAACGCCGCTCAGAAATGGCGTCACTGGCTCAAGACGTTCCAAAACGGGTCCGTCTAATTACCACAAGCTACCACAAGCTTCACAAAGCTTCCTGGCAATACGTTAGTAATGAAAAAATATGATATGTTAGGTTAGGCTGACCTAACCTAACCTTGCCTAACCTAACCTAATCTAACCTAACCTAACCAAACCAAACCAAACCAAACCTAACCCAACCTAACCTATCCTAACCTAACCGACGCTTGGATCGTCGACTTAATTTGGCGTCACCAGCTCTTTATTTTCGTCTAATTTCATTGTAAAAAGATACTTTTTCAAACTAAAATTATGTTTTTTCGTGTTGTACGTTCAGCACCAACATTATAATGAGTAAATATATCATATTTATTCATTACTAACGTATTGCCAGGAAGCTTTCCGAAAGCATGTGTAGCTTGTGGTAGCTTGTGGTAATTAGACGGACCGTCCAAAACTTCACTCTTGCAGTAGAAGATAATACTCCCACCGTGGACAAGCTGCATCTCTTAATAAACTACGTTGCTCCACGTGTGTTCGACTACATAGCTGACTGCACTACGTATGAGGCTGCTGAAAAATCCCTAACAGAACTGTTTGTGAAGCCCAAGAATGAAGTATTCGCAAGGTATGTGCTTGCAACACGACGCCAAGAACCCGGTGAGTCACTTGATCAGTTTCTTCAGGCTTTTAAAGTTATTAGCTAAAGATTGCCAGTTCAAAGCAGTGACTGCTGTAGAAGGCAGTGATAACTATGTGAGAGATGCTTTCATTAATGGGCTAGGTTCTGCCACAATAAGGCAGCGCTTACTTGAAAATAAAACTTTAGACTTACAGTCAGCCTTTGACCAGGCTCACACTCTAGAAACGGCACTGAAACTTTCTGCCTCTTATGATCAGCCAGGGGCTACAAACGCTGCCATGGCACTCTCATTAGACCTGGAGGACTTAGGAGGACAAGAAAGTGTAGAAGAAAAAGTTGACACAGTTTCTGCAGCTACAACTATTGGTTTAAAGTGCTTCTTTTGCGGTTACACTCGACATCCTCGCAGTCGATGTCCGGCTAGAGAGGCTCTGTGTATGAATTGCAAGAAAAAGGGTCATTATGCTAAGGTCTGCCGATCTCTGAAACAGACTAATAGTGCTTCAAACACCCAACATTCCGCTGCTATGCTTGCTACTTTAGCTGGGACTTCGCCCTCATGCCTCAATAAATCAGTGCTTAGCTCTAAGATCAATGGTATTCCAGTCAGTGCACTGATTGACACTGGTAGCTCTGAGAACTTTATTCATAAGAATATTGCCGAGCAGAGTGGGTTACTCGTCTATCCTGACAATGGGGCAGTTCTATGGCTACTGTATCGTTCTCTTCAAAATTCCTGGGTCAGTGTTCTGTAGACTTAGAATTGCAGGAGAAACTTACCATGGTGTGAATCTCAAAGTGTTACCCGATTTGTGTGCTGATGTGATTTTAGGTCATAACTTTTTACAAAATCATTCTGTGCTTGAGATGGCTTTTGGAGGAGATAGACCTCCTCTTAGAATATGTGGATTAGCTGCCGTCAAAGTTCCGGCTCCATCTCTTCAGTAATTTTAGCACCAGACTGCAAGCCGATTGCTGTAAAATCCAGACGCTATCTGAGGCTGACAAGTTGTTTATTAAATCTGAGACCGCTCGGATGCTACGTGAAGAGATAATTAGACCCAGTCATCTCCATGGAGAGCCCAGGTATTAGTAACTAAAGAGAGAACATCACAGAAAAGAATGGTTGTAGATTATTCACAAACAATCAATCGATTCACGGGGCTGGATGCCTACCCCTTACCCAATAGATGAGATTGTGAATAATGTTGCTAGATTTAAAGTATACAGCACGCTAGACTTGAGAAGTGCTTACCATCAAGTGGGTTTAACAGAGGAGAAAAACCCTATACAGCCTTTGAAGCTTGTGGGAAGCTTTTTGAATTTAATCGTATCCCTTTTGGGGTCACTAATGGAGTGGCTAGTTTTCAAAGGGTAATTGATGGCATCCTTGAGAAAAGAAGGAGTGGAGGGTACCTTCGCTTACGTTGATGATGTCTGTGTGTGTGGAGATTCTGAGGAAGACCATGATAAAAATCTGAAACATTTTATGGACGTTGCGAGAAGGTATAACCTGACCTGAATCTTGAAAATGTAGTTTTTAACTCAGGTCTATAAAGCTGTTGA